>JABWIB010000294.1:150834-166014 GCA_016617825.1 Platyplectrum ornatum
ATCTATCTATCTATCTATCTATCTATCTTCTTTCTTTCCTTCTTTCTTTCAAGCATCAAGATGCTGCACCAAAGGGGTATGTCTTTTAAAACCGAAGGGACATGTCCTTGAATAGCCCCTCCCATGAGCATGTCTAGCTGCCAATCTATTTTTAGTATTTATTGTGAAAGTTGTTAATGGGGGATCCAATGACACCTTAATCTTTTTAGAAACATCTTTTCTAAATTCTGTTATTATAGGCAATGACTTTCAGAGCTGAATCGACCTCAGGGAGATTACCCAACATTTCGGGGAGTCAGAGAGATCACCCGCTCTTCAGGGAGTCTCCTGACATTCAGGGAGAGTTGGCAACTATGTATTAAAGGCCAGAATAGTAGTGGTATAACACTACTGTGCTCTGGCATTGCAGAAAAAAAGAGATTTAAATGGGTATTTAAATGCTGTAAATCCACAGGAAAGTGGCAGAAGCTGCANCCTCTGCCCGTATATCTACAACTGCAGGGGTGAAAGTTATATCAAGTTACATGTGTATGCTAAATCATGAACCTCTGGTTAGGTCGTACACTGTGTGCACATTAAGTTTATGTCTACAATGCTGGAACAGGTAAAGTATTATTAAGGTGATTGGGTAAACAGTGTAAATATCTTCATGTTTATGTTTGCCTTATGGTAATCGATGTGGTGGTCTCAATGATCTCAATGTATCAGCGTAAAGGTTCTTTCCCTGTAGAAATATTCCAGAAATGTATATTTAACCAACTATCAGTATAGGACTATTACACTGAATCCATTATTCAAGTTGTGGTGCCTTGATTCTATTTCTGTGATTAGCATTTAATGATTAGAATTCTAGACAAGCTGATTAGTATTTTAAGCAGCCTTATTAGCATATAAATGTCTTGATTTCCCATCAACTGGCCAAGCTCAGAAGTTAAAGAAATATTTCCCTTGTTGACTATAAATCAATGTTTTCTGATTTCTTTTTCTGTAAACATTTGTTACAATAAGTAATATGATACAAAAGCCATAACATGGATACATACATATGATAACCAGATCATCTAATGTATAAGGACAATTTTTTTTAGATTATTGGTATAGGTCATGGACCCATTGGGGCTGAATGGTGAATGGTGAACCCATTGGCTTGAGGTATCTTGGGGGCTTTCACATTTGCACTCAATCCAGACTCTGATTCAACTCAAGCTGCACCCTCTTGCATTCTCAGAGGTGTATCATAGGAAGAAAGGGGTTGGAGCACATTATCAATGTACCTTTATGGCATGCTCATGCAGTTGAGTACACTCGATCAAGCATTGTATGCAGATAGACATTTACATTAAAACATTTACACCAGCCACTGACACTCCACAGCCTATTTCGTACCATAGTTTTGGCATTTCATACATCAAGGACAGGACAAAAGTGGTAGACTCACTGCTGGAGTAATGTGTAAGTATTAAATATGTTATATAGTTATTAGTAAAATTTAATATTTATATATATATTATATATTTTTTTATGTTTATTATTAGCCAAAAATTACTTTTGGATTCATTTCCCTATTCACTATGCAATATCCTCGACAAGCCTAGCATTCCATTCATCAGTGGCATTATACCATAGTGTGCATAACAAATGACTTATTCTAGTAATGCATCATAGTGTAACATAGGTGCCCTCAAACCACTCTGCTTTGGGCTGGGTTATATGGAGTTATGGAAACCAGAAACATTTTAACCATGAGCAATACTAGGTAAAGAGAGAAAAATAGTAGGTCACAAGAAAAGGCTATATAAGAAGCAAATGTATATTCAGTCCTATGACTGGTAAAAAAAAAAAGAAAGGCATAAGAGATGACAAGAACCATGTATCAATAATAAGAAAGAAATAATACAAGGGGAGAAAATGTATATGTTGTAACTACTGTTATAAAGACTGTTTGATAAAATCTAATAATACTCTAGAAATGTTTGAATACTATATATATATATATGATCTTTTGTTTTAATATTTTTTATTCATGTTACGTCTTATATATTAGAATGATGTCAGTAAAGATGTAAATGTCACACGGAGCTTGTCACATGTAACACATTACCTTGATTGTCCTTTGTTTGATCCCACCAAGACAATTTCTTTTCTAATTACCTAATGTCCTCTTGTGTTTTATTTCCCCTTATCGTTAGTGATGACATGATAATATCATAACTGACTTCTACCACATATATTACAAAAAAGCACAAAAACAGTACATTACTTATATTACACATTGTCCATTTTATGACCATGCACCTGAGATCTGAAAGCCATTATGGATTATGTGATGCCTCCATCAACTGCAATCAATTCATTTATTCTATAAGAAGACTTTTCCCCCAATGTAGAATTGTGCTTTTACACATTTCAGTTGTGCTACTCTGTAACAACTACTCTTGATGACCTCTTCTATAAATGCTCATTGATTGTTTGGAAATAAGAAGAATAAAAATGTACAACCATTTTGTGCGCCCGAATGGGTGACCTCTACTGTCACTCCCTCTCTTGTGGTCCGAAAAGGCAGAGCTTAAGCTGCTAGATTCCTGCCTTAACTTAACGGCACTGGTCAGTGGTCCAATTGACTACAGACCGCACAATTTCACCCTCCCCAATTACTTTATTTAAATGGTCTGTGCACTTGTTTATCCACACGAGCACATGTGGTGCACATACCAGTGCAAGTGGTTAAGTGGGGGGCTGGTCGAAATGAAGGATCCGGCCCAGTGTGGTTAGTTTAAAGTGGTGATCTCCATGCAGTTTCCATTATGCACAGAGGGGGTGGTCTGCTCGTACGCTTGGAAATCTGCATATCCTTTGGTTATCCGAACACCGAACTTTGTGATAGCCTGGATCCAGTCCAATATATGTATAACTGTTGCCTAATTTGGATTGTTCAAACTCTTATGGTTATATTTACTAAACTGTGGAAAGAAAAAGGGGAGATGTTGCCTATAGCAACCAATCAGATTGCAGCTCTCACATTTCTATTACATATTAGAAAATGTTAGCTAGAATCAGATTGGTTGCTATGGGCAACATCTCCACATCTCCATAATATATAAGAGACTCCTAAATTACCTAGGTTAATGTTTAAACAATCACAAAGGGGAGGTTTAGTCTCTGAAGTGGGTAACAAACATTATATAGTCCATATAATGGTAGGTATATGTTTATTTTTAAGAACATTACATTGCTCTTAAATTAAAAGATGAATAAACTTGCAAGTTAAATGTATCTTTCATTTACAGTTCAAGCAGCAATCATTTAAGTAAGGGCAGTATGCACTTGTTTAATATTGGCCTCATAATTGCTCGTGACATGATTACATTTTATTCAATTGTGCGACAGCTGCCAAAAAGCTCATTCTCCATAGATCCACGATAATTGAAGCCCTCCATCTGCTCAAGGGCCACTCTCAACTGTCGCTCTTGTCTTAAGGATTACAGTAACTCTCAGCATCAAAACTGATACTAATTGTCACATTTCCCCTCACTGGAGATAAAGAAGATTTTACAAGTTCTTTACTGGTACATGTTTCCGTCACCATGAACCGCTAACATGAGAGACGCGGCTACAAAGCTGAATATTGGGCCAGGTGTATTGATCCATTTAAAATACATTGCTTTGTAAGGTTATGTAATATTTCTGCCAATACCCTGATTGAGAGATAAATGTGTACCAGTGCTTTATTCTACAGATATACAGGAGAAATGAGATTTTAAGGAGTAAATCCACACACTGTAAACATACACAGAACCCTTCTTTATTAGTTCTTATCTATTTACTGTATGGTCATGGAGTTTCAAAATACTGTAAGAGCGAAGAAAGTTACACCTTGTTACACCTTACACTTTTTATAATCATACACAGATATTGACTTTTATACAGTAGACTTTACATTTGCTTCCCTTTCTTTTTGCCCAGGTGTAATTTACCTCCTTATTCTCTATTAACTTTAAATCCAGTCCATTGGTTTTATTTGCTATAGAGATGGTGGACTGTTGTGTGACTACAGAATGACCATTAATAATCTGCAGGAAAGATAAGTCTCATTGTCATACATGGAAAGACAACTTAGTCTGTGTTTTTGGTCTTTTGCCACCATCAGCATGTTGCACCAGGAGCCACTCCAACTGACTTATACACAATTGCTTTAGGCTGTCTGCTACTACTCCCTGGTAGCTTTAGAGCCATGGCCCACCATTAGCATTTCACAACACTATGTATCATAATGCTGTGCCAGGGAGAAGTAGCAGCTTGGATCAGGTTATAACGCATTTTCAAAAACTGCAACCCTTATTCTAATCCTAACCCTACACTTCCACACTCGAAATTTTAGTCACATACACATGCTCAAGCCACCACTTCCAAGTCACTTCCAAGGCCTTTCTGCAATGTTGGACCTGGACAAACAGGTGAATAATATATAACAAACAGAAATAAAAAGTCTCAGCATTCTTCATGCAATGCTCTCCTGGCACAACCATGCTCCAATATCCCTGGCACTGATCACTAGTTCCTGGCAACCACAAAACTGAGCACCACCAATCTGACCACACAACCTGGACCTCCAGCATACCACTGCAGGTGTAACGTGTGCTGTTCTGGTTTTTTCCCTTGGAGCACACATCACACATCATACAGACATTGGGAGGAGGCATTACAGGAGGAGGCATAAATAAATGAATTATATATATATATATATATATATATATATATATATCTACTTAGTGTTTGTCTAGTCATGTGCATTTGTGTATAGTGTATATAGTGTACTGCACTGAAGCCATGGGATATTATAATCTTGCATGTGGGTGAAGTTTTACTCACTAGCTTGTTATTTCTATGAAAAGAGTGCGAGAATTAACTGGTCAGAAGTCATTGACATCAGTGAGTGGTAATTCCAGAAATGTTAGCTGCCAGGAATTGGGCAAATGCCATAAAATTATCCTTTATTATTTTGTGTATCACGATTTACAGTAAAAATGAAACAATACGAGACATTTGGAGTGTCAGACATCATACGCCTCAATGGAATTTACTTTTTGTTGCTTTTCAAATGGAAAAATAGGAATATTCAAATTATGCTAACAACAGCCTCCCTGATGCAATATATAACATTTCCAAACTCCTACAAGGTTTGCTTTTGTAAAGATATAAATGTCGTCTCTTCAGCAGCATTGACCTTAGTGTTGCCTTACTTGTTTGTTGTCAACATTCAAATGTCACTTACAAGGAGGTTTGTGGGCACTAATGTGCATTATTTAACATGTATTTATATTTGTTACTTTATTGTTTTAATATTTGTTATGTTATTATTATTATTTATATTAATTATTATATTATTTTTCATAAGTCTGAGAAAGTACCAAACACAGATTAAACATTCACTATGGATTTACAAAGCATTATCTCACTCTAAGGTTTACCCTTTTGCCTATAAAACAATGGGGGAAGAGTACTAATCTTCAGAGGTTCCTTTGTAAATTGGATGCACTCTTTTTATGTTATAGTCAATGACGGAATATATCTAATAAAATATCCAATTTTATTATATTACAAATTTTAAAATCAACGGAAATTCAGTATATAGAGAAATATTTAAAAACAATGACAGTAAAGTGTACGAAAAAGTAAAATTAAGTGAATTAAAAAGAAAAATAGGTGGACAATGGCTTGATCGGCTTTCTTTATTAAATTCTTCTATTATAAAGTTGACCCAAGGGTTAATATACCTCTGATTATTGCACTATTCGGGCAAAAAAGTGCATATGCTATTGTACACTGTTATTAATCCTGATATGTCAGTGCAAAGTGCATGTGCTTATATCATGTAAACATCACTCTCATAATTGTGCAAAATGCATCATTTAAAGTGCTAATGCCTCAATAAGGAAGGAATCTTCACATGGAGTCAGCCTTTCTATTATGTGCTTGAAACTGGAAGGATGTTATATTGCACTGAAATTATATATTGTAATAGCCCGATCACTTAGAACAACCATAAGAGAGACTGATATTGTAATATAAGGAGATCCTTAATATGTTGTATTTTATTATTACATGATCCCTAAGATTGTTGTGGAATTATATCCAATGTTACATAGTCCCTAAATCAATCAATGGGACTAAAACTCAGGGGATCATTTTCCTCCTATTTAGTAATCTGTCTCCTAACTATTCTCTTAAAAATCTCATTGTTTGAGTTGTGCATGGTGTTTATTATAAATAGAAAATTAAATCAATTCAACATAATTATTAAGAAGCCAACGTCCGCCTAATGCCGACGCGTGTTTCACTAAGACATGCTTTCTCAAGGCAAAAGCTATGGTTTCTCTGTTCTCATTACCCCGACAGACCCAACAAGGTGGCGGATGATGGATGTAACATCACTGGATGGGAGGGAGTGTCTACATGGGGGCAAGGGATGGAGGATAGAAGGGGCAGTGAGAACAATAATGGAGACACAAAGGGCTACATTTACTAAATTGTGGAAAAGGAAAATTGCAGGTCTTGCCCATAGCATCCAATCAGATTTTAGCTCTCACTGCTATTACATACAGACTGGAGAATGTCAGCAAGAATCTTATTGGCTGCTATGGGCAGCACCTCCGCTTATCCAATTTATTTAAGATAGAATGTGGGACAGTTTTATAAACATTATTATTATGAATAATAATAATAATAAATAGTATATAGACTTTTCTATACAGGGCAGGACATGGCAGGCCTCAGGCTGAGTTAAATAGTTGCATATAACTAGTGAAATTATAGGTTCCATGCAATAGATAGATTTGTGAAGTGCTAAAACAGATTACAATTATTTCTTCACTAAAGAAGGAATATTTTGTTCTCTGTGTGTAAGCATATTTGGGTTGTAACACGTAAATTGCTCAGGTAATTGCCTACAAAGTTTTAACAACAAAGCTATAGATTTCATTCATGTTTTGTAATTAATTCATTGTTATTGACGGCAGATAGGTATACTGTATGATTGCACGCTTAAATCATACAGTACAAACTTAAGTGTTTTGCCATTAATTCGTATAAATATACATTATGGATCTGAACCACAGATACAAGTTTGCTGTTTTCGACTTTCCATTGTAACCATGCCACCCAACCACTTCCTTTGCATGGACAGAACTGCAACACCATTAAACTTTTCAACTCACGTGAACTTAAGTTGACGTACAGTACAATACTAATCCCTTACAAGAACAACACTGCAACCATGGTAAAAGCTGTAAGACGTGCCGCTTGGTGTACATCCAGACACAGGGGGTTGCATTCAGTCAGAGGTGTGTGCACATATAGAATGCAATTTATGTCACTGCATGGAAACGAGGTGGCTGTTGGACCTATATTACATTGCAGAAACATATATTACCTATAAGACTAACCATTTAATCTTATAGTTAGACTACAGCAACCTGTATGAATAGGGTTTTTTTTGTTCCTTCTCTCTGCATCTTAATTAAATTAATTAGTGAATATAAAGGGATAGCTATTGGCTTTCAAATGCAGAATGCCTGCACAGTATAGATATCACTGCCAAACTTATCCCGGAATCTTTACTTAAACTCTCTCTATCTGATATCAAATTCGTGTCACTCAGCAAGTGATTGGTATAAAGCAAGATGCCAAATTTGCCTTTCAGATGAAATTAAATAATGTAAATAGTAGGAATACACTGGGTCTATACTTTCAGCTTCTGCCAAATATGACATAATCTCAAATGACTAGAACAAATTCTAAAATGAAACGCTAATCTCCAACGTATCAGTCATGAAGTGAGTAAAGGTCAATGGGAATTACGGAAATGAAAAAAGAGGGAAGATTTGTGATGCCAGTATGGACAAAGTTCTACAGAAAATATATAACTACTCAGGGCACAGTGTGATTAAGTGGCCCACATATAACTGGCCACCACACACAACAGTGGTGACACCGCACATATCACTGGTCATTCCATATTCAGTTCCAGGCCCATGTGGCTCCTAATCCGGGTCTGCTCACAGTCCATTCTAACATTGAAATGCTCCTCAGCGGCTCCTCTCACAAAGAAATAGAACCAGAAAATGCTCCTCTTGGAAAGTATGACTCTTCTCTTTATTTACACTGATCAGTGTGGAACTGTTTGACAGCCGGAACTCACCATTGAGGTCCGGGCTGGCAAATCACTGCCGGAGCTCCTGAAACCCCCGGTGACCTCTTAGAGGACCCCAGGGTTTCGTGGAACCCAGGTTGAGAATGCCTGCTCTACATAATACTCAAGGCATGTCTTTTGATTCCAACCCATTTTTTTTTAACATATTAAAAGTTTCCACTATCATATGGACTTTAATCTTGGGTCAAGATGTAGTAACTCTGCAGCACAGCAGACCAGGTTTGATTTCTCCAGCATGTTTTTCCAGAGTCTGGAGGCCAATGGACAAGTCTGAACCTGAAACAATTGACTCTATAGACACGTTTTTATGGAATGATTTGGGTCATTTACTTTTAACAGTTTGTTATTAGATTAAAAATGTTTTATTTGTATATTATAAACATTTAATCATGGCTACAATAAGGGTGGATTAGTTACATGAATGTTCTGTACAGATCCAATGATGCATAAAGAGATGAAACAGCAGGCAAATAGGGCAGCAGAGATTCCTCTGGAGACAAAATCGAAAATCTTGGCCTGAAATAAACTTCTAGGGAGTTGTTGGAATGTAGACCATAGCAAATGTTACCTATGTTACACTGCCCATCTATTCAAATATATGGATACCACTTGTGTTTAAATGATTATGGTCATTTAGGTAAAATGGTGAAAGAATTACATTTTGTTACATTGAAACCCTGTTCCTTTCTTTCAGCTACTTTATTCACATTAATCTTACTCTCTTTCCATACTGCAGTGTAAGGGCTAATAAAACATGTTACAATAAAAAGACTTCTTCAGGACAAAAGTGACTAATAGAATAGTGTTTCATTAGTTGGATAGTATAAACTGTAGATGTAGATGATATTTTTTTAGTATTCAGTCTTAATTGTTATAGTTCTAATTTGAATGAAGGTAACAACACACAGTAACAAATGCAGGTAGGTGAAAGTGATTACACTGTACATACATATAGTCTAAAAGAGAGTATTCACACAGAACATTAAAGGTGGCCATCCACCGGAATGACATTGTTCATATGAAATTTGGCACAGAATAACGGGGTGATTTTTCCTATGGAAAATCGCTCCATCTTTAGGCCATCCACAAGAACAATATGGTTCTCGTGGTGCCCATAGAAAATGTCCCAAACACCTGTAAAAAAATATATACTCACCTTTTACCAGCTTTGGCGATGTGCCTCCTGGGTGTATGCATGAGGGTCACACATATAGATTGTGCTCTTCGGTTGCACAGGAGATGCCGTGGCATCGGGGAAGCAGCTGGGAACCGCTCTGGTGCACAGCCAAGGCTGGTAAAAGGTGAGTATATATATATATATTTTTTTTTCTTTTTACAGGTTTTTTTTATATATAAACAAACAATTTAACAGTTGATAAATCGGAAAATCTTATTCATGAACAATATTTTTTTATTATGCTTTTCGGCGTAAATCGACCCGTGGGTGGTCACCTTTAGGGATAAATTTACTAAGCAACGATTTTGCCAAATTGCCTAATTAATGCATCTTACTTTTCTTCTTTCAAAGCATCTACACCATGAGGGGTTTTGTAGACAGTATATTGCAATGGCTCTCATTTGTATGTTTAGTCTATTGCTTGTTTCTTCATGATATTTGTAATCTGCATTGTACTATATTAATCAATGATGGTGGTAATAATAATAATAATGATAATAATCATAGTCATCATCATGATCATCATAATAATATATTTCATTTGTTGCAAGAATTTTTAAAGTTGAGCAAAATATTCTCTCTGCAATCAAAGTAAAAGCTTAATTTCATCCCCCCTCCTTGAAATTCCACATGGTTTTGCCCAGCTGTAACTTTACAACTGATCTCTTCCTATTTTTAAACTCCGGATCCAGTCCATAGGTCTCTATATTTCCCTTTGTCCTGGCAATGCAGATAAAAGCAGTAAATACCAATGGTAATTATCATAGAGGAATTACAAATCTCCTGTCTGACATTATGAATTTACGCCACTGGCATATGGGAAGTATTCATGGGTTAGAGTTTTGTTATGCAGTAATGAAACAATGATTTGCTTATATGTTTCCTGAGTTCAGCAGGACTTGCAGTGTGTAATTCACCTTGCAGAACAGAGCCATATTTCTGAGAGCTCTGAATATAGCTGTCATGGTGAATATGCTCATAATTACTTTATAACTCAGACCTTCTCAACTCAATTTTGGATTCATTACTGTAAAGCAACTAATAGACTTTAAAAGTCTTTAATATGATATATTATAAACACAAAGTACTTATCATTCCATTAATTAATGCATTAATATTAACGTATATAATTTTCTAAAAATAAGAATTACTTCATTACATTCCACTATTTTACATTATCTATATTACTGTTTATTTATGGTATTTATTTGATTTGCATTTCATTGGGTAAAGTGGGTGTCCTGTGGTAGTATTCTCTGCCCTCTTTTAATCACAATCGCCAGTGCTAGAAAGTGCTGGGAGGTGCCCCCCTCCCCGAATCTAATCCATGGAACAGACAGGAGGATAGATAGGTGAACAAGGTTGCCCCCACCATCCTGAGACCTGCCACTACCCTTACCTGCAAAGCAATTTAGAGTAATTCCCATTTTTTCATTTCTAGATATATGCATTTCCTGGACCAGCGGTTTGATTATGTTTATGGTGAGTACCAGTTGCTATGGAATTATCTCAATATTATTGTGTGCCCTAAAATAGGGATGTTGCATATATCAACCAATCAGACGCAAGTTCTCAGTTTCATTTTACATATCGGAGAATGTAAGCTTGAATCTAATTGGTTACAATGTGCATCTCCCCTTTTCAGCCCTGCGATTTAGTAAATTTAGGCCTAACTCAATCATCCCACCTGTGTGTTACAGATCTACAAATACATATCATTTGATGGGATCACTAGAATAGGAAAATGTCCACATTATGTAGACACACGTGCACAGGCCACATTCCCAGTACAGTTCTGAAGAGTTCTGGCAGCTCTTCCAAAGGCAGGAAGGAACAGGTGGCATGTGGAGTTACACTAGGTGGGAATGAGGTAGTATTTAGATGAGCAGTGGTGCTAGGTCTCTCTTCTACCCCTTCGCTGATGCACTTATCCTCTTTACCGCCCTGGGCAATCACCTAAGGTCAACTAATGCTAGCACCAGCCCTGATTTTAAGTGTTGATAGTGTGGAAGTCTTAAGGTAGAAGTCAACAATCATAAGCCAGTGTGTGTGTGTGAGGTAAGAGGCCTTTCCATCTTGTGTATGTGCAAGGTTTGTACACTCGCACACATGGCTTTTCTGAACCCCACCATAAGGTTTACACACCCGCTACACGTAAAATGGGGTCATTTTTACAAAGGATCAAGCCCTTACTGTAAGATTTAAATACCTCGACCTCTGTCGTCATAGCTCACTGTCNGAACACATTCAAGTACGAAATCCATAATAGTGAGCTACAATACACAAAACGGCGTGTGAACGCATGCGCGGAAGGCTTGCATGGAGTACTGGATTCTGGATCCAGGCTTTATATCACCCTGGCATTAGTGTCAGGCATCATAATCATGAATATACCTTTAAATTAATTACTTAGATGTATAATAAGAACTCAGAAGTTTCTAGAAATACAAATAATTGTCATGTTTTTATTCTTATATTTCTGTTCTACTGACGCGGTAATGGAAATTGAGCATAAATGACATACACTACTGTGGGCAATGTGACCTTGATCATCATTCAATGTGCAAGCAATAATACTTACGAAAGAAAGAAAGAAAGAAAGAAAGAAAGAAAGAAAGAAAGAAAGAAAGAAAGAAATGACCTAACCAAATATTTTTGTGTTTGCCATACATGTTTACTGCATTGCAGATTCTTGTGGTTACCTTCTGGTTCTTCTAGACTTAATCTAAGTTTATTTTAATATTGAGAAGTTTCCAACATGACTTTAATGATTAATGCAGAAAGGGTTTCAGTTGTGCATGTAGTAAAGAACTTTGCTTCAAAACCGTATTGAGGTATTGAGGCACGACTGTTTGATCATTCCCTGAAGACAATATAGATGGAAAGCAAAGTTATTTTGAGCCGCGCAGGAGGCTAAAAGGTCTTGGCTGGAGTTCACACCAGACAATAGAGAGAACACAGCAGAGAGATAACAAGAAGAACATGATTAAATCACGCAACTGACGTAAAATCAATCAAATGAGCTGCAAATCAATACGCTTTCCTCTAAGTAAGAGACAGGAGAGACTGTGTTATTTCCAGATTTCTGCAAAACCCTCTTTCATTGGATTTATAATGTGCAATTTCATTTTCTGCATGTATTTTATTCACACTTTGTATTAGATTATTAAATTGTAAATTTAATTTAATTATTGGTAAGGGGTGCTCATCATTCTGATCAGTTGTGATAGAATTACTACTTATACATGAGATATAGGTTATAGACAGACCTTCTAAATGGTAGCAAGTTAAGAGACACATAAAGTTAAGAAAATGTCACTCCCCTCTCTCCTGCGGGGATTACAGGGGTATAGCGCTATAGCCAGATTAGTGAACCGCACGAATCAGCCCAAACTCAACCCGCGCTGTAACATTTCATTCTTACTTACCGTACATCTTGTGTAATTGTGTCATTTAGGAGGACGAAGGAGAGAGACCGGCGGTGCATGCAGAATTTCTATCGCTTTCAGGAAATATGACCGACTTCCACACTCTGGACTACATCCAGACTTGCGTACTATTGAACTCACAATTGTAAAGTTACAAGTGGGTAAAACCATGTTGAATTGCAGGGGGGTAAAATGAATGTCAGTGTGTGCATGCAGGGAGAATACTTTATTTTAGCATTTTGCACACACGCTGACCAGCGTTACTGTTACACTATTANACTTGTGTGATTTCAGCGGGACAGTCCTACTTTTGGGAGACTTTCCTGCTGCCCCACAAACCTACCCATTGGTTTTGCTTTTTTTTTTTAAAGGAAACGTCAAATTACGCACAATTGTCTAGATTGTTACATTTTATTTTTGTAGAACAATCTAAAAAAGACTGTGATTTTCCCGAAATTTCCGGTATCCCTGGATGAGTGGGCAAATTTCATGTAAATCAATGCCTCATCCCCGATCGTTTCTATGATGTCATGAAGCCCTTAATATCAATAGTAATTGCTTATATTTTGTCGTTTGGGGGTAAGACTTCAGAGGTGATTTTTATAAAACAATTCTTCTGCCCCATTCTTCTACCATCTGGTGTCTCCCGGTAGAAATCAAAAGTTGTCAACCCTGGATGCCACAATTAATACAGAAAGTATTTATTCATTGACATTTTAACAATCAAACACAGATGCTGCAATTTTTATTCCCGAAATAGTTTACCTGGCGACACTAGACACATCCATGGGTGGAGCTATTCACAGGCCACACCCCTTTGCTTGTACAGGACACACCCCTTTAGTAGAGCCTTTTGCTCTCCTTGATATTAGTTTGCAGAAGTAGGCATCCATGGTTTTAGTACATCCAGACTTTATAAGCCCTCTACATACCCATAAAACATGCATACACAAATGTTCTGACATGGGCTGAAGTCGTGGGCCTGTATGGTGTGCTCATGATAAGCTGGAAAATATGCAAGCATGATCGACTAGCACCTGCCCTGTCCTGGTGCCTACACTCATGACTTCATTATGCTAATTGTGCCAGTGTTATGAAATAATATATGCAGAACTGGTATAATTTATTCAAATCTTACTAATTATCTAGAAACTAAGGAAAAAATCTGTATAAATACAAAGCTTATTAGAGGGTGCCCAACCACAAAAACAAACTATAGGTAGGTTTAGCCCTTATCTATATCCCCATATATGTTTAGCATTGTGTGCCCTATCTCTTACAAGTAATGTTTTGTCCTTTTCCTTAATCCACTTGTCTAGTTGTCTTAAAATATAATTTTAATCGTAAAAGGCGCCAGGGCACAGGATAAAAAATGCATTTAGTATAAAGTGCAGGAAGTTGTAAAAAGATGGTTAACCACCTCAACACTAGGATTCAATTAAANTGAAATAAATCCTGTGTCCTTATCTTAGTGCTATTTACCTTAAAATCCTCTGATATGAGATGTTTGCGGAGTTAGGGTACATTATAACGTCCTATGATAAAAATGGATAGCGTATAGATTTTCATAACTGTTATTCATTGTAAATATAGTCATTAAAATGTAAAGCTATAGCTACGATTTCCCATTTAAACTGATTTTTTAATTTATTTCCCATTTGAACTATGGGCATTCTGCCAAATTGTAATAGATTGTAATAGCATTCCTAGTTATATGAAAAGATAAGGAAAATAAGTTCATGTATGGACATGAGGAAACCCACATATATACACTGATTCGTCTTTTTCTATATTTTCAAATGAATATGTTATTGATATATATTATATATATATATATATATATATATATATATATATATATATACACACATAGAGGGGTGCTGGGCCTGGTAGGTGACTCAGGAGGAACTCCATTGTTTTGACCACAGACATAATTCTTTCTCCACAAGGCAATGAGCATCACAAAGTGGCACCTGGCTTCACTGTCTCAATATATGCTCACCAGTCCAGGCAGAGTCCCCCCAGGGATCTGGATCTCCAGGAGTGATGTTTAGCAGGGCAGTAGGCCTTATAATGATATACCTCAAAGGTCCTCTGAGGTAAGTGAGGCACTAGGCCTTGCTTACAGGGCTCTATAGTGGGTTGATGATACTTTTAGAGCACTGAGTGCTAAGCTCTGGTTCTTTTAGAGTAGGGAGTGCTAGGCTTTGGTTCTTTTAGAGTAGTGAGTGCTAAGCTCAGGTTCTTTTAGAGTACTGAGTGCTAGGCTCTGGATCTTTTAGAGTATTGGGTGCTAGGCTCTGGATCTTTTAGAGTACTGAGTGCTAGGCTCTGGATCTTTTAGAGTAGTGAGTGCTAGGCTCTGG
>JABWIB010000295.1:16914-27916 GCA_016617825.1 Platyplectrum ornatum
CCATAGCAACCAATCAGATTCAAGCTCTCAGTTTCATTTTACATACTGGAGAAGCTCGAATCTGATTGGTTGCTATGGGCAACTTCCCCACTTTTCAATTCCCCAGCAAATTCCCTGCTTAGTAAATATACCCCTTGGACACTCAATCAAACTTAAACAAAAACAGATAGCGAAGGTCATGTTTTGTGTGCATGTAACAGCGATGCATAACGTTTTATTGGTACTAAGCTGCTTGTTTATTACTTTCAGGTACAATCCAGTAAGACCCAGAACTGGTGATGGCTACCCCACAGGAAAAGCCCCAGGGTGTGGCCTGGTTCATAGAGACGAACCTGTCTCAACATTGTGCGTGCAACCTAAGGTGCTCATGTGGTGTTCTTTACACCAACTGGATCTCGCTGTTCATATGCAATAAACCGATTTGTGTTAGCTCAGTTTGATTCACTTTTATGGAGTGTCTAAGTTGTAAAGATAGTTTTGGAACACCCTCTATATTTATAGAAAAGCTCCATTGTACTTAAAGAGTCTTCAGTAATACAACCATACATATATATCTATTCCCTACTATTTACACAATCGAAGTTCTGTAATGAATACATTAACAGTAATACTATACTACTTATAAGTGCAATTGTTTGAATTTAAGAAAGGTTTAAATACATTTATAATGATTTTTTGTACATTTATACAATTTTTTGGAAGCTCTGATCTCTAAATTACCCTCTGAATATATACTCTGCTTTGGAATTATTTGTATCCCGAGAAACACTTTTACAGAAAACATTTCTCTGTTTCGGTATTTTCATTTGAAAAGGCTATAAATACAATAAATATGGTGTGGCCTAGTAATCTTCAAGATCCTTTGACCGAAGCATCATTTACCTCTGTGTAATTCTTGCCACACAATTTCACAATATGTATTGGTTATGACAGGTTCATTGGCTAAAACAAATCAGTCATTTGGTTTCCTAGCTACTTTGCGGTTGATCTTCTTCCACTAGATTGGTCAACCATTGAATACGTTATTTGTAACCTATATTAAAATGATTGTAATTATTTCTTTGTACATATCATAGAAGATTCCCAATTGTGTAAAGTTTTATTTATTTATTAATCTGGATTTATTGTTCTACGGGAATACTGAGAAAAATATTGACTTGCGTGGCAATCTCTCAAGTAAACTCTTTTGCCCTGATTTTTAGTATCTATTGATTCTCACATTGAAATTTATGGTGCATTACACAATGCTCCCTGCTGAGTTTCTCATCAGATCTTGACTGCCAGGTCACTAGGAAACAAGCCTTGAATAGTGGATAACCCTGTGGCTATCACTAACTAAGGAATAGTAAACATGGACAATCTACTCTTCAAAGTGATTTGGTCTAGCAGAAGAAAAATTATAAGGAGACAACATTTTGTAAAAAGGCAATATTTTCTTTTATAATTTACCGTGCCAAGGAGGCAGTGAATCAGAAATAGATTGTTTTATGTCTAATAGAAAATATAGAGTAGCCATGTGTTTTTTTGTTTTTTTTTGAGCTGGCTTTAAAATGTCTACAGTCATGTTGTTCACAGCATTGGAAGTGTAAGCAACAATACAATACAAAGTAATTAAAAAACAGCAACAAAAAGTATAAACCATTTCAATAAAGGCACATACAAAGTGTTAAACATTTTAATCAAAGCACAGAAAAAAGTGTATATTATTTTTATATAGGCATATAAAATTGTAAACAATTTTAGTAAAGTCACAATAAAGTGTAAACCATTTTTATACAGCCACACAAAAATTGTAAACAATTTTAATAAAAGCGCATAACAGGTGTAAACCAAACAAATGCACATGAAGATGTAATTAAAAAGAGAATTTGGTCCATATTGATTATATGTACAGGTTAACATATTTAGTTTAATTAGTGCTAGAATTTATTAGGATGTTAAACACAAGCAGTTAAATGTAAGTGTGACCAATTAAAAAAAGAATTAGTTAAGAGAAAAAAAAATCAGATCCTTAGATTCTAAATTCTGTGCCTACCCATCATTACAGGAACCTTTAGGGCAATGATCTATCAAGTTGTGACTGTTTCAAACAGTTGTGCTGGCTTCAGTATCTTTCACTCCCAGACTTACTGCACTTTTAACAAAGGAACCAAGAAACAATAATTTTCAATTAAGAAACCTAGAGGAGACTTGAAGACTTGATTTATGGTGCATGACTAATTATTGAATAGCTGGCCTAATGAAAATGACGCTGCTGGTTACAAGAAAGATTTAACTTTATTTTCTCAGAGAAAACTTGATAGAAGCCAAAATAATGAATTCTTGCTTTATGATTAATTGGTATATAGTGCTAAACCTAATTAAGATTCTGTTCATGTAATAATCCAATATATTTGTGTAGTCTAAAACTCTGTAAAGATTTATTTTTTAAAATTACAAATTATATTCTGTGTTTAATACTATTATTTTAACGTATTAAATAGTTAAACAATTTCACCTTGATACCATTGATATAAATTAATGAATATTTTCACCTTTGCCTCAGTTAGCACATCTTTTGTCTGTTCTTGGATAGAGTGCTCCCAGTTTATTTACCAAGCTCTGAAAATAGAAAGCTTTCAGAGCTTTAAATAAAATACTATCGTCATACCCATTTCAATCATCTAATTTTACTGATAACAATGAACCAACACGTAAAATATCTCAAACTATGAATAACTCAGACAGATTCAGTCCCCAGTGTCTATAAGCATGCATAAACCATACAACCTTGAAGCACAGCATAAAGTGGCCAAACAGCTTATGACAGATTGTGCAATAAGCCTGGGGTGCACAGGAGTAACTAGTAGACTTTTCCTCTAGTTGTTTCTATGTCTCGATCTAGTTATTTATAAACATAAATCAGGATTTGCGATTTTCTATGAGAAGCCAATGGCCGAACCTTGGGGGTTGGGCAGAGGTGTGATTTATGTAAATCATGCCCAAACCTCTGCCCCTGGACAACAAAAGCATTTCAAGGAGATTTGCCCAAAATCCAAGAGTCTCCCAGACATTTCAGGAGATTCGGCAACCTCAACATCAATGCAAAAATGCAAAACTTCAAAACCCAATTAAATACATAAGAAAGAGGCTGAGGGTTTCCAATGCTGGTAATCCATGTGGGGTATAATATATATAATATATATAAATAATATATATATATATATATATATATAAATGTACTGGTTGTACATTTGAAGCAGCTGGAGCAGTTGTACTTTGTGTTTGATAAATAATTCTTATTCTTCAGAGAAAAGTATTACTGCTTTCCAATTATACAGTATACTGATTAAGGTGTGATGTCTCACTGAATAGGGTATAGCTATTTTCACAAAGTTTTATTTGCTTTAGCTTATCTTCTACTATTAATCTATGACTGTTGAATTCATTATTCCGTCTTTGTAGACAATTTCATATTAACCCTGTTAAAAAGTAAGCTGAAACAGCACACGTATAGTCAGGGCCGGCGCGCCCATTAGGTGAATTCAGGCCTTCGCCTAGGGCGGCCGGCCAGGGGGGGAGGCAGCGAGGCAGGAGGGGGGGGGGAATAAATTTTTTTAAAAAAGGGCTAAATCAATACCAGAGGGCGGACGGGACGTGACGTCATCACGCCGCGGCGCAGCATGATGTGATGACGTCACGTCGCTTCAAAGGGGACGCGGTGCTAGGGCGCCCGCAGACCTAGCGCCGGCCCTGCGTATAGTAGAATGAAAATAAAAACATTCACTCTCAAACATTTCATATTGGTCCACAGATAAATGAGTACTGACTGTACATGTGCATTCTATGTACTCAACAATATAGACCTGCCATTCTATGCCTACCCATTCTAGCTCTCAAATATCTATTACCTACTAGAGAATACTAGCTAAACTCTGATTGGCTGCTATGGGCAATATCTCATCAGGGGATAGATGTACTACAGTGGAAAAAGGTAACCAATCAGATTCTAACTCTTACCTATTGCATACAAAAAATGTCAGCTAGAATCAGATTGGTTGCTATAGGCAACATCTCCAATTTTCCTTTCCTGCAGCTCACTTAATCTAGCCCCAGGAGTCATAAAAGTTAAGGCAGACCATGGTTATTAAAAATCCATTTGTGCAAGAGAAGTGGTTAGCAGTGTTATTAAATGATTCCGATTACAGATTTCCAATCACTTCAGTACTTTACTATTACAATAGAGGTAAATGACATAGAAGATCAACCTGTTCTTTATGCATGAAAGATTGCACTTCTTGTACTGAACTTCTATGTACCTCCTCTTGTTTCAGCAGGGAGTATTACCTGTCACTTCTGAGAATTGGGAAGCCCTAAATGCTGCTGGAACCCGACATAGCTGCTTTTATGTAGCATTTAGAAGAAACATGTCTTAGGTTAAAACTCCAGTGCTAGGTCTCTGGGCACCCTAGGTGAGACCTAGCACCCCCCCCCCCCCCTCACGGCCTGGCTCGAGTGCTGTAATGACATCACGATGAAACATGGCATGATGATGTCACACCGCTTTAAAACCCATCAAGAAGGACGACGGGGAGGAGTAACTCCTCTTATTATTAAAATATCAATATTTACTTCTTCTCTACTAATTTTATTTTTTGTGATATTGCCACCCTGCCACCCGATCCACTGGCCGCCTGCTATGAGCATGCTGGCCCTGAATAGATTGCTATACATATGCATGTATCAGAGAGCCTTAAGAAAATCTGACCTTAGAAGTATGACAACACAATTGAAAAGGTGCAAGGTAGAAAGAGTTAATTAAATCCTTCCGGCGCATATATTCGTTAATGATGAAATAAACAGGAGACAGGCATTACATCAAATTTCATGAAAACATTAACTAATGATTATATTTATAAATATTGTCCATATTTATTATAGTACCTTGTCCATTGGCAAATATTAAGCTCTATATTTAATTCTTGTAACATGATTGTTCTTTTACAGATTGCTCTCCTACTCTTGTTTGCATTTCTGCTTTTGGAATATTATGCAGCTCTGAACTGTATTAAAAATAATCCTTAAAGCAAGTAACGGCATTGTCAGTGCTCATGAGTAAGCATTCCGAAGAAAAGAAAATTATGGTAGAAAATACTCTTAATTATACAGTGCGGATGTGAAGGCTAAACTGTGCATTAGAAGAACAGAGAGTGAAAAGAATTGCTAATAGCTAAAAATGCTTCAAGGAACAAAAATTTATTTTAGACACAATCAGTGTAGTCGTAACAAAGTGAATAGCAGATCAGAACAACATTTTAGAAAGGGTGATACGTATTTCTAGTTAAAGCTGTAATAAGCTCCCACACAGAACGAGGAATGCAACGCAAAGTGATTTCATATTTGGTCACAGGTAAAGGGTCTTGATTACAATTGGTAGTCTGACCACTTGAAAACAATTATGATTATATGTGCGGCTTTTAGTGTGAGTGTGGTCATTTAAAGTAGCCACTAAGGAGAGGCAGCTCCAAATTAAATATGTCTCATACAGATGCCCTATGGAATATTTTCTAAACCTACAAATGAATGATAATTGACGAAGATAAGGCTGATAGAATGTGTCCAAGTAAATGTATTTTATTGAAATCATTGCATTGTGTACAATAAAAACAGAGCAATGTACAATATTATAACATAGCATTCAACATGACATACTAAAACAGAAAGGAGACATACCCAAACAATACAAATGTACCTAAAAAGCACCAATTTAAAGCTGACAAAAGCACCAGAGTAATTATAAGAATAAGAGAAACTCCATCATGGCACCAGAATAAGAGAGAGAATCACAACTCAACAGATGTCCACTCCAATTGAAGTCATCACAGAAGTCTCAGGAGGACATTAATACAAAACAACACACATCCAATATAATGACCATAATTCCGCAAAATATTACTGTCCCAGGAGGTAACATCCAGCCAAAAAACAACAGCACAGCTGCTGGACCCACTATCTATATAGGAAAGTCGTCCATGTGCATTCGAAGCAGGGGAAGGAGAAACTAGATCTTCTACTGGACAGGGGACATGATCATTATGTCACTTTCCCATCAATCAACAAAGGCCTTAAAAATGACTCCTTAGCCATTATAGTCTTGATCCAGTCCATCCTAAACAGGAAGAATAATTTGTCCAGAAGCAATCACATAGTAGGAAGGTTTGAAGGATTGCCTTTGAGAGGTCTACGTCCCTCTTGAGCTACCCTTTCACCTTGATGTAACATACCAAAGAGGGTCCATTCTGGGTCAAGGGTAAGTGATTAAATAAGTGGCTCTCAACATATCCCTGTATCGTCAACCTGCAACCGTCAAAACCTGCAGGATAACGGACACTCCCACAAACAATGATACATATGTGCCTCTTTAGACATGCTGAAGAATCCCTACTGCCCATGCTGAACAGCGAAGCAGTGAATATTAAGCATAATGGAAGAAATAATACAGCATTTACCAATATTAACTAAAGAATATAATTCAGAAAGCCCTGAATGTCTATACTGCAAACTAACTAAGAGGGAGTTTCTATCTGCAAACTCAAACCAGTTCCTTTGTAACACAAATCTGCAAATAACACACAAAATTTTAGATTAAAAACAGATTATCGAAAACTATGCACCCTTTTAATGCACAGAACCTGCAGCAGACTTCAGTCCCTTCAGTGACATTTGCCTGGGAGAAAGTGATAACATTTTATGAGGTGTCCAGAGTAACTGTGAAGGAACAAGCTGTGAGAAGGGGCCGGATCCAGACAGTGGAATCTGGCCACCGAATAGAGTGCACATATACTCTATTATGTGAGCACTTGTGTAACACATGCAATTTACATAGCGGTCATATGGGATCATGTGCATACACATGGTGGGTTAAGGCAAGGTCCTCTGGTCGGATTCATAGAAAGGGGAATCAGCCTCGCAGCTTAGGGAATCTAGGAGAATAAGACATACTCAGGCAAAGCTTCATATACTGCTAGGTGTAGGCCTGTGTGAGAGCAGAGTATCAAGATGAGATCCGGAGAGAGACATGAATACCACTAATGCCACGTTCCATGCTGGAGTATAGGGTCGCCTATAGTTGTAATCACTTAGATCAGCAGATTTCTCTACTTTGAAAAATGAGAATGATTCTAAAAATCCAGGAAATGTAGTTTCATAGTACTGCTTCTATTGTTTCTAATCTGAACCCCTCCTGTTCCTATATGTATAATTAATTTGTGTTTTTTTGTGCTTTCCATAAATTTGCGTATCATTTAAAATAAAATGAAATAAAATAAAAAAAAGAAGTGCAGTTTCTTAACTGGCTTATAAAAGTATTTATTGCAGACTGTTAATCATTTCCTGTTTCAATGTACCAAAATGTAAATCATTATGTGTTATAGAAGAACCAGTTATAATAGATGTAAAGGGCAGCTCTGCTGTAACATTTACAAATGCTCTTGATCTCTAGTTTGCTTTGACTTTAATGTTTAATTAATTTCGAAATATGATAATCAAAGTTTATAGTTAAGTCAATCAAAATAAGCCATGGTGTATATAGCTGTCACCATTGAAAAGCACCATTTATTTCAGAATTTTCTATTACACTACATTCAATTTTATGGTTGGTTTTGGAGTAGCGGTTTTCTGGTATCTCATGAAACTTTGCAAGAAAAGTCTGTTTTAAAACAAAGTACAGTATTCTGACATCTGTATGCAAAGCTGTGTTTTTCACATGTAGATGAGGGTTTTTTTTTAAAGAAGAGGTGAAGAGTGGAAAGAGAGGAACGGATACTGGTGGAACCCCTACGGCTACATGGCCTACAACTGACCTCAGTCTTCTTTTCCCAGTATAGGTATGGACTAAAGATGCATGCAGGGCTCTCTCAGGAGGACTTTGTTTTTTACTTCAATGTATGTTGTATTCTTACATGTTTTATTGTAGAAAAAGCATTATTTTTATCCACAAACATGGGACCCTTGAGAATTCTCTGCCTACAACAATGTATTTATGAAGTGTTTTACAGTGAAGGTATTATGATTGATAATGATGCAGACTGGTGTTATTATTATGATTATTGTTATTATTATATTTTTTATGGTTATGAGTATTATACATAAAATATATATTATTATCAAAGTACCTACTTTCCCACCAGATGCAGACCAAGACACAATCGGTATAGGCGGCCACCTATGTCCCCGCAGGGTCAAGGGTCCCTAGGGATCCTGTGCCTACTCTATCCATACGCCGCCAGCATTGGACTGGCCCGCTGGGGAAGCATTCACATTGCTCCCTAGGGCCCGAAAAAACCTAGGACCACCCCTGCCTTACAAAATATATTGCAAACAAATTCTTAGGACAATGTCTTTGGAATTGCTTATAGATAGAGAGATATCTTTTTTCAGGTTTTTAGGAAAATATCTGGGCCTTCCTCTACACAAAATCAATTGAGCAGACAAGCCAAAACAAAGTGTACAATATTAACGTTCACTTGAATGTATAATAGATTTTTATTACTTCAAAAGATTCCCATAAATGAAGACCAGGGCATACATTTACTAAGCAGGGAGATTGCAGGGAGATTGCAAAGTGGGGATGTTGCCCACAGCAACCAATAAAATTCGAGCCCCCATTCTCCAGTTTGTAAATTGAATCTGATTGGTTGCTATGGGCAACATCCCCACTTTTCAATCTCTCTGCAATATCCCAACTTAATAAATTTAGGCCATAAAATACCACCCCCAGCCCCCCCTCCCCCCCAGCTGTATAGTGTGCAGACACCATTCTTAAGGTGGGAAACAATTAAAATGATATCATCCAAGAAAATTATATTGTTCTCGTTGTGCCCATAGAAAATGACAAAAACAAAACCTGGAAAAAAACCTAAATAAATAAAGAACTTAATTTTTGCTATACTTCAAATGTCTGTTACCAAAGCTTTTTATGGTTGGTATTTCATGGTTGTTGCTATACTGCCTTTGTATAGTTTTGTGTTGTAAAAACCCCAATAAACAGTTTTTGAAAAAAATAAATAAATAAAGCTATTTTTACATTCTACCAGCAATTACTGGACAGTGGAGAGGTGCCCAGCTGTTTTCGCAATCATTCGCGATCATTGTTTGGTTTTGTGCAAAAATCGTTGCTGTGGACGGCCTCTTTAAAAAAAATGGCGATAAAATGCAGAAAGATGTAAAAAAAAAAGATATTGATGATATCGTCAGATTTTCCGATTCTGTTTTGTTTACCTTCAAAAAATAGAAAATAAAATAAAAAATATAAATCAAATAAATAAAAATATACTTATGTTTCAGCTGCTGTGGTTGGGCAGTGGTATGGTGCCCAAAACAACTAAATCAACAACAGAACAGAAAGACAAAATAGTTTGAATAGCTTGTGACTCCCTCAGATGTCTGTGCTCAGGGATCAAAATGACAGTTTGGTTTTCACATTTATTGGAATTCAAATCCTGTACAGAAAAGTTTTATACAGACTTTTCCTGCATCCAAATGTTTTGCTTTAATTTTTTTTTTATTAAATATTGATTCTATTACTATAACTATGACTACACAGTTTCATTAAACATATTTCACTATACCACAAATAACCTTATTTTTTCCTGTTTTTGACACTCTTGGTTTCTTTGCAGTTGGCAGTGCATAAAATAACAAATTAACTTCCAAAATGTCACAGGACCTGCTACTACACAAGTTAATTATATTCTAAGTCTCCCTCTGTATTCATTTAGCTTTTCCTTCTCCCAAGTGAATTATTATGAATGCTTACAAGCAGGTTGAAGTCTGAAGTAAATCCAGCTTTGGTCAGATGAAACAAATAGGTGTGTAGTTCATCTTGAAGAAAATGAAGGGAATCGTTTAGTAATAGCCAGGGGATGTCATTAATGTGGAAAACAGCAATTTATGGGCCTTTTTGGTCACCAGAGCTTATATAGCTATGTGGCTCATCTGATGTTTTAAGTAAAAGCATCCTGATTGATTTAGTAAAGGCGCAACCTAGGTAGATGTCTGTGGTACATAATTCCTTAGAGACACAGAAATTCATTTAAAAATAGACATTCAGATCATTTCTAAGTTTGTGGGCTTAAATGAAAATGTCAGTGCTGGAAATGCATATATTGAAATTCATACTATTTGTAATCCAATTTTTGGATGAACCTGATCTCCAAATTTTGAATGTAGGAGTAATGAATTGTAGCCAAACTGCAAGTTAACTAAGAGAAACAAATGTCTGCTGCTAAGAACCTGCGTATGCCTGTATAGTAAGGTGCTTAGCTAAACAGCGTAGAAAGTAATAATGGACCAGATAAAAAAGACCAGCATAATTCCAACCTTGGATGCTTGTTGGATCCTTCTCATTCATAATTGTTAAAGATTGGAAGTGTATATAGGGTGGCATGCATTGGTAATGCCTTTTCTGTACAGTAAGTATTCATCCAGTCCAGTGCTCCACTTTCCAATCTTTCAGAAACATAAATGGTACAGAAGTATGGATCTTAAGGGTTCATATTTGTATGGAGATCGCATTGTGTGTGACGTGTATGCAATTGCAAAACATATTTATTTATTTTATTTGTTTAGATCTTTTCAAACTTGTCAAGTCTGGATCCAGAATATTTAATATATTAGGATCCTAATATATTCTGTCTTGATCTCTTCTCGCTAATATTGCTGGAACATTGCTCTCAGATCCTCTCTTCTGACTGGATATAGAACTTAGGCCAACACTAGACCAACTTTTATGGTGTTTCCCCTAAGATCACAATGGTTCCATGTCATACCTCAGAGACAGGAGGTGACACCAGGGGGGGAATTCACTAACTGACGAATTACATAAATCGTCAGTGGCTTTTTCGTCATTTTGTTTGACGTTTACAGATCGTCAATGTGATATCGCTGTGACGATCTTTGTAATACAATGGATACAAAAATGGAATTCAGTAAATGACGAATATTGTATTCTCCCACACATCGT
>JABWIB010000295.1:60839-81786 GCA_016617825.1 Platyplectrum ornatum
CCACTTCAATGGGCCTTTGATAATTTCCAGCCCCAGGCCCACATGGCCCTTAATCTGGCCCTGTGCAGCCATACTCTGTGTGTCCAGTCCTTTGTGTCTAGCTGAATGTCTTCTCCTCAGTGATAGTAATCAGGACATGATTTGCTTTCATATCTTTGGAGATATCCTACACGTGAAGAGATTTTATTGTCATTAGATTTGTCATCTTGATTGACTCATCAGCGATGATTACACAGGCCAGGTGTTACTTCATTATTTATTACACTGACAGTACAATTGTTTATTGAAATAAAAAAAAAGCCCAAACATCGAACAAGCATTTTCATTTCATCCTTGAATCATTTACAAACTTGAGATGGTTTAATTTAACAGCACTTGATGGATACACTAAAACATTACTGAACGACATGTACTTTAACATGAACAATGTGTCTTATTAAATACCCCCATAAATTTCCCAAACCATAGCAAGCCCTTTAATGTATGCAGTCATGCTTTGTGTGTGCCGAGCTAACATTTACACTCTGAATGTAGTGGTTTGACACTGAATGAATTATAAATAAGCCAAAAAGCTTCAGCTTGTCTAATCTAAACACCCCATATAACATCGCATGGTGAGATTTCCCCTGCATTTCCGTCTAGGCCAGGCATAGGCAAACTGCGGCTCTCCCGGTGGTGTCAAACTACAAGTCCCAGCATGCTTTGTCAGGTATCATTTATGTCTATGCAGTTAAAGCATGCTGGGAATTGTAGTTTGACAACACCTGTTGAGTCGCAGTTTGCCTTCCCCTGGTCTAGGCTGTTGTTTACTGGTGTCTGCCATTATTCACGCTTGCAGGCATTGACTTCAGTACCTGACAGCATTGATGTTTGTTCATGTGGACTCGATATGGCCAGTTACTTTTATCTCAAATATGTTTTATTCTTATAGGCTCCTGTGTCGTTTATATACATATATGTAAATATCTAGCACTTCTTATTATCTGTATTGTGTTAGTTCCTGATTCAGTGAAGCATTCGAGTTACCCTACGGCAGGCATATAAACACACACCAGGCCCAATTACATAAGAAGCTATTTAAGTGACAAATACGTCTTCCGCCCATAATGGAAACGATAGCACTATGGGCTGCACACAGATAGCACACGCACTGGTCAGGCACTGCTCCAACACAAGGCCTACCACTGAGATGGCACCGTTCAGCGCGGGCATAGTGCAGGCCATTCGCTGAACATCTGAATAATGAATGAGACTGTTCAAATATACATAACACACAGCTAAGGAGTGCTGAGGGTGTTATCTGCTACATATCGCTAAGGATCTGCTTCTGGAGACTGGGGTGCTATCGCTGCAGTAACCATTTTATGTGTCGCTGTTTGGCCACGGATTCCCCAGCCATCCCAGCACTGTAGAGCGAGAGAAGGAATGAGGCTGGAAGCAGCTGGAAGGACACAAAGGGAAACAACTGAAGCTTAAAGCATCTGATGCCTCTCCCTGCATGCTGCCTGATATCGTTCCCTCTATTAGAAAAGCAGGAGAATCGAGGGGGAAGGGGAGATGATATTAGAAAGGAGATTAGGGAGAAGGATTACGGGATGAGGTTATGGTGGAAGAGACGATGGAGATGATGTCAGGACACAAGACTAATACATAAGGTACACAAGACAGATCAGGTAATAAGTCAGTTCAGAGCAATCAGTGGTGCGTTCATTGCAAGATCCTTGTAATACCCGTACGTGTGAATAAAAGGAGGCTAAATTAAACGGGGGGCAGATATGGAGTGAAAATATGATTCTATGAATCGCTGGTAATAAACAGCAATTTTCTTAGCAAACTATAGGTTCAGGAGATCATAAGGCCTTCTAAAGAAAAGAGACACAGCAGAGGAAATTCATGCGAACAATAAGGTGAAACATGCAACGTAAAATGGAGAATAGCAGCCTTTATAGGCCTCAAACTAACTTGCCATACAACTCCATGGCCTAAATTTACTAAATTTACTAAACAGGAAAGTGGGGATGTTGCTCATAGCAACCAATCAGGTTCAAGCTCTTAGTATCATTTTACAAACTGGAGACTATGAGCTTGAATTTGATTGGTTGCTACGGGCAACATCCCCAATTTTCCAATCCCACAGCAATAAATTCAGGCCATTTGTTAACAGTATACTTCTGAAGAGATTGTATAGCATAGTGGCCACATGCTGACTGATTGAGTCCGTATCTTGTGCCAATCCTGGTTGGTTGCTGAGTTTGTTCTTTACAGCAATCTACATAGACTCGGCAACAGACCATCTTCTGGTACATATTATAGGACGGAAAAACAACATCCTAATATTGTAGTATTTTACTGTGTTGGTTATATAAATGGACTTATTAGCGCTAGTATCACTTTGCTTTTTATGTTACTGTATTCATATGATATTTTTGCCACAATATGAATATAAAGAATATACAGTATTATTAAACCAAGGTATTATTTATTGAGTATTGAGAGAGGATTTTCTGGCCATGGTAATAAAAAAAATCTTACTCTCTGCCACAATTTTCCAGTGTTCAAACGAGGATCAAATTATCTTTAAATTGCTTTGTTCTTTGTGGATTTGGCAGAGTATGGATTTGGCGGATGAAAATATACTTAGTTTTTGGCCAAAAAACATTGTTTTAAAGTTTTTTGTATACAATAGTTGTCCTTATTCCCCATTGTCAGCATTGCTGAACCATCTGAATTATTTTGGAGATTTTGTTGTAAGAACTGAAATTTTGAACTGAGCCATCTTTGTTTCCAGTGATAATCTCTCTGGGATTCAGGGACATAATGGATCATTAATCCCTACAGTCTTCTTTGTCTACATATCACTTTTCAATTCCCCAGTTGATGATATTCATTAACCACAGCATCTGCTTGAACTTGTCTATCAACTGATAAAATGCTGATCTATGAAATGATAATGCACTAAGCAAAACGATTCTACGTAGCTTTGTATTATCTATTATTTGTGTCGCTGGGATTGTTTCTACCTCTCACAGGGAAGGAATACTTGCAGAATGTATAACTACACAGGCCAGACACAACCATTGATTATGAATGGCACTTCTCCAGTCATCTTAAAGAAGTTGTCTAGAACAAGCAGTACATACAATGTAAAATAAGGTAAATAGCGATAATGTGTTCCAATTAATTTTTTTATTATTATTAAATCCAATAAAGAACTGAAGATAATGGAGTGTGTAAGGGAAAGAAGTACAATAGCCACCAGCACTAGAATCACTATGACTGAACAGGTAAAATGATTTCTAGCAGGCTGATATTGCAAAATCAACATTTATCCTGTTACCTTTAAAAAAAAAGATTTCCATTGGAAGTATTACCTGCAGGCAAATGGGGATTTTGCTATGTCGTCCTTTGTTACGTGCAACTTATTGTTAGTGGATGGTAAAACAGAAGACAAGCATTGTTCGTGTTCTTGGCTGCCATTTGCTTTGTTTGTTGGCATTCAAAGGCAGATACAAGCTTCCAGTTTTATGTGATTGAATACCAGTGTAAATATTTGGGTAGATGCACATGCTCTGGTCTATATTATCCAGACATGCATTATTTGCAGTTTCACCGCAGCCATTCGCATGGTCAGATTTCTGCCAACCAGAGCTTACCATTACTACAATTCACTGAAGGAATCACTGAAGGAATCACTGAAGGAATACAGTGGGCCTTTCTTTTTTAAACAACAATTGTGTTGATAGTTTATGGTCCGGTGGTGATGTCAGAAGATGATAAAATGAAGATCACACAGTTGCTGGTAAATGGTGTTGGTGTGTGTGTGGTGTGTTGGTGTGTATGGATGAGTGTATGAGTCAGCATGTTCATCAGGAGCTTATTTTTTAAATATATCTTCTGATTTTTTTCAATGTGTACACAACATAAGACTTGTCAAGTTGTGAACTCAACCCTGCACTGTTGAAGGTGTTGGTGTGAAATGTGTTGCAAAATAATAATTGCAATACAACTGAACCCACAGAATGGGTTGTGATGGTGTGACCTTTACCATACACACTAAACTCATTAGCTTTCTACATTTTTTGTATTATACATTTAAGTTCAAAATGAGGATACGCACAAGGGACTGAATCCAGACCGCTCATTTGACTTAACTAATATTTCTTAAGTTGATTCCTTCCTCCATATGGCAGGAGACAGGACCCTACCTTAAATCTTTTGCACGACTCTACGTAAGGGCTAAAGCCAGTCCTTACTGTACCCCTGGCACCAGGTTTTGCAATTTATGTAGGGCTAGCAAACACTTCATTTTGCAATCAGCAGACCTAGAACCAATATGACTGCGCTTCCGATCTGAAAAGCAACAAACTCAAAATTCAACAACGGTTAAATGCTGACTGTCTGTGTTTTAAGGTCTTCTTATTAAAGATTAGTTTAACAAATGGGTTAGAATGCCAAACATCTCTAGTTCGGCAGCTTATCCATTCAATGCTCTTTTTCCCGATGATCTGCACCTGCAATGAGTGTAGATGATGAGACAGCATCTCAAACCGAGGTATGTTTCTTCAGTGGGGAGGGGATAAATAGTAGAAGGGAAGGTTTATGCTGTGGGGAGGGGATGGGTCAGAGTGATAGAAGGGGGGAGTTAGTCTGAGGGTTTCAGTAAGTTTTCGGGTTCGGGAAAATACTCAACGGTCAGCGTTCAGGATTTGGAACTCCTTCAGTCGGAGAATGCAGTGCATCCAGAGTTGAAAGGGTCATTTATCTTCTGATTGGAAAGATCATTTTTCTTATGTGTACCTACCATTAGGCTGTGGGGAACGGAAGATTTGGATTAAACTACATTTAAGGGAAGGTTAGATAAAACTGGCTAGGGTCTGACTGCAGGGAGGATATTTATCATAGAAGGGGAAAGTCATGGTTAGGCAGCGAGGAGGGAATGGTTAGGGTTTGGCTGTGGGAAACAGAGTGTTAGGGTTAGGCTGCAGGTAAGGGAAGATTAGGGTAAGAATTAGGAAAAATGGCTAGGGTCTGACTGCAGGGTGGATATTTATCATAGAAGGGGAAAGTTGTGGTTAGGCAGCGAGGAGGAAATGGTCAGGGTTTGTCTGTGGGGAACAGAGTGTTAGGCTGAAGGAAAGAGAGGGTTAGGGTAAGAATTAAGAAAATGATTGGGATTGGAAACCTTGCCTGTCAGCACTGGCGATTTGGCGCTGTAGCAGACACTGAATTTGGGGTTGGCTTCTGTCATTGGTGGTCTTTCACAGTAATGTTTTCTGAAACGGCCCTGTCGGAACAGATCTGTTCACAACTGTGCACTACATGAAATCGGCCTCTATGTCTACAACACTATGATATGTATGCTTAATTACCCATACATGTTTATCTTATTAGTCCTACAAAAATGTATGACTTTTCTTAAAGGAATAAAAAGCATTACATATGCGTATATCTAGGGTCCACATGACCATATCAGCCTGCCCTTAAACATTACACATGTCCAGATAGTGTCCGCTCATTTTCTTCTTATTGAACCAGTATTAGAAAATGTATGCATTGCAATTGTACTGAACAATTTCATGTTTATAAAAGATCCAGTCTTATATTTTTTAAGCAGAACCAGATGCTTTTTGGTAAATACATATCAATCCAGTAAAAAAAAACTTCCCAGATATTTGTACTGCATCTTATGTTCATAGCACTTAGGAATAATGCAAGATATGTAAAGTACAAAAAAAAAGGCCTTTTGCATTTGCGATTTTCATGAATATTTTTTCACACAATGCCCAAACACTACAGAGAGATGGGATATGCTTCAGATTTCACTGCTATTCCCTAGAGGAAATACCAGTAAAATACAAGTAACAGTCTGGGATTGTGCGGGAAATGAATAAATGCTTCATATAAGATGCTGTCTTACTGTTGCAACTTTATTCAACATCAACATCCAGATGGGAACTATTTTCCATGCTTCATAAAGCTAAATCCAGCTGTTACATTTGGACCTACATAAGGAATCCACATTTTATTGCTTTAACAGTGCATACAAGACAATTGCTATTGTTTGACTTGGGTGCTCACCTCAAAACACTGAGTGCATTTTGAAATGAAAGCTGATTTTAAGAGTCGATTAATAAGCTCTGTTTGTAACAGGACTCTAGTTTTTACAACATTTACCAGATATCTCACATAACTGGTAGATAAACTGTCGACAAACAAAGGCATTCTCTGCCATCCACACACACAGCTAACAAACTGTGCCAGCACAATTTTCCATGTTAAAACCACAGTGGAAAGTTTCAGAATTAAACATTGTGTTTGAGTTCAGCTTTCACAAGAGGGAGGAAATGCTGAAATATCCTCTTGATCTCTATTACTAGCAGTTTTGCTTTTACTTATTATGGAAATGAGTAAATGAAAGTTCTAAGTGATCATTAGTATATGACATCCGGTCTATAAAAATTAGCCTTTTATTAGTTGGGTAAATATCCAAATAGTGTGCTGACATCACTTCCTCTTTCTGGATGATGTCACAGATGGTAAAAATATTTAACATTATTCTCTTGATCAGTCACAATAAACTTAGCAGAAATAATAAAAACATAGATTTTATTACATTATATAACGTAACATTTGGGTCAAAGGTTTTAATTGACATTGACAATAAATTGATTTGACACAATAGAATCCAAAGAAGCTGCAATAGATCATGTGGTTGTAGCAAAAAATAATAAGACTTATAATACTTCTATAGTGAAGTGAGCTTTGCATGATTTGGCATGTAATAAGACCAAACCGGCGTTCACTCAAGTTGTATTAGGAGGGAAAGAATATTTTCCACACTCAATTACTTAGATGTTTTCTGTGTAAATATTTTATTGAGCTGCGTTTGATGTAATAATGAAAAAAGTTTTGTTTCATGGATTCTAATGCACTACAAAAAGCACAGCAAGACTTATAAAGCTAGAAGTATGCCATTGCAGCCAACCAGATTGTAGCTGACATTTTCTAATATGTAATAGGAAAGTATGAACTATAAACTTATTGGTTTATATAGGCAGCTTAAGAGCCAGGGTGTAGAGCTGGGGAAATTGGAAGGGCTGTGAAAAAAGGACTGTTCACATTAGCTGAAAAATCCAGCTTTTTTGTAAACAAAAAAGCAGGGTCTGCACTGTTCACATTGAATTGAATGAGGGGAGAGGGGATGAGGGAGAGATAGGCAGTGCTGTGCTGAAAACAGCTGACTGTGTGAGCCAATCAGCGCTGCACAAACACAATGGGAGAGGAAAGCCAGCTTTGTAGTGTTCACACTGACTGAAAAAGCAGGATAGGAGGGCAAAATCCCTTCTTTTAAGAAGGATCTGAACACCAGCTTTCAGTAGCCGGCTTTTTATAAATGGAGCATTCACGCTGAGTTTAGTAGCTGGCGTTTTCACTGCAGCCGGCTTTTTCTTAAAAAAGACAGCTAATTTAAGATAATGTGAACGGGGTATAACTTAAACCCAAATTGTTAAACATCAGAAATCTTCCTTTTCCTATTTCTTACCTGACATAGTTTGAGTTGTAAAAGAAACTACGCAACAAAGGACTGGATTCCCAAATATGTCTTTATGCTACCAGATCACCTGCCAAAAAACGTCTAAATAGATATGAAATGTCTCTACAATAACAATGCATTGAAATTTTCATTATAACCACAAATTATCAGAAGTACAGATGGATCAGGATGCATCGCTAGGAGGTAATGTATGTTTACAGTCAGCTCCGTCCCACTGTATCCTGTACTAACAGTGTACAGGATCCATATTTCAGAACTGGAAGTCTTTCCAATGGCAGGACACAATGAATACAGTATTTACGCTAATACGAGGGGGAAGATATGCTTATAAAACAGTGAGGGTGTGTTATACATCCTTCATAATATCCAGACTTCAAGCCATCCTAATATTAGATGTGGACGATGCAGAGGTTTAAAGTACACAGATATTGTATAATTATGCAAATATATCTAAATATATTATTAGTAATGTCAAATTCATTGTGTAGGTGGCTGATGTAAATAAGAATAGCAATAATGACATGAAAGGCCATTCACCACATCATTTTTCCAATCAGGATGGGGATATATGGTATTTATTTTATAAAAAGAATGGAAAAATAAAGGTTTCCCACTATTTTGTACAAGATTCAGAGATGTTTAGAGACATTACTATACAACTTATTCATGTAAATGATCATGTTGAGCAAATATAAAATGGTTTGTACGATTGTATAACTCTCAGTGGACTGGATCCAGACTTATGTATCGAACTTACATGTGTAAAGTTACAAGGGGGTAAAACCATGAATTGCATGGGAGGTAAAATTAATGTCAGTGTTTGCATTTTGCACACAGATACTGACCAGTGTTACTGTTACACTGTTATTAGACTTGTGCTGGAAATATCATCTACTCTAATACTGATTGCAGCTAATGAAATTTAACTCCCCTGCAATTCAAAATGGTTTTGCCCATTCGTAACTTTCAGTAATATGAAAGTCTGGATCCAGTCAAATGACCATTTTCACAAATGTTCAAAATAAAGTCATTAATGTGTACATTATATCCTATGGCATTAAGGATTACTATGAAAGAGGCCAGTACAACGTATCTGCATTTCTAACTGCTCTTTACTCTGGAGTGTTGAAAAGCTGCTTAGTTGAATTTGTGACAAGATACTTTCTATGCGCATTACAAACTCTCTTACACTTTCTAATTAGAGTGGAAACATAACAAGGGTTGTGTAATTGAAATGTGTACACAGTGCCAGGTGACAATTGATCTGAAACTTTAAGTCCTATTGCTGTTGGGACAAGTTAAACAAAATTGCTTTTGACAAACTTCTTTTTTTGACACATTACAAAGTGAATGCAATGCGGATGAAGCTGATTGAAAAGAAATGATTGCACACTTCACACTTTACATAAGATTCAGCCGAATTTGAATTACCTGGATTTTCTCACATTGAGAAACACCTGTGTACATGTCTTTGTTCTGATTTGGAAAGGATTTGATTTGGAAAAAAATAAAGTCTAAAGCTGGCCATACACTATAAGATAAATTGTTCCAATTGTAAGATTTTTCAAGAGTGGGTAAAACCATGATGAATTGCAGGGGGGAGGGGGGTAAAATGAATGTCAGTGTTTGCATGCAGGGAGAATACTTTATTNTTGCATGTTGCACACAGATACTGACCAGCGTTACTGTTACACTGTTATTACACTTGTATTAGGAAACATCATCTCTCACCTGTAATACTGATTGCAATTAATTTAATTTGCCTCCCCTGCAATTCAACATGGTATTTCCCACTCTTGAAAAATCTTACGATTGGAACAATTTATCTTATAGTGTATGGCCAGCTTTAGAATTGATAGTATATTTCGCATAACTTTGAGTGTGTAGAAGTTACAGTACTTGAACTCACATAATTATTCTGGTCTGGTTAGTTTTGATTCCATTATATAGAGGTATGGCTGCTACAGAGCCTAATGGACAGGAGCTGACCACCTTGTACCCAGAAGGAGCAGCAGTGCTAATCTATGTGGCACATTAGTCAGCATTCAGAACTCGGGGGGGTCCAGGTGCTGAGCGCTATGTATAATGAGCTTGGCTTTCTCTAATTTACTAAGCAGGGAGATTGCAGGGATATTGAAAAGTGCGGATGTTTCCCATAGCAACCAATCAGATTCAAGATCTGTTTTATTTTACATTCTGGAGCATGTGAGCTCAAATCTGATTGGTTGCTAAGGGAAACATCCCCACTTTTTAATCGCCCTGCAATCTCCCTGCTTAGTAAATTTAGGTCGTTTTTTCCCACCAAAAATAAATCTGATGCAAATATGGAATATAAGGTCTATATAAGGAATATAAGGAATTCATCAATTATTTATATAGATTCAGTGCTTGTGTAGGTCTGAACATGTTGTCACTATGGGGCAGTGTCTGTTTTCAGCTTTATACATATGATGAGTATTAGTTACTATATTTTGCTATAATAAATTTACTGTAAATATTAATATCCATAGTCATCTAAAATTCACTAAGGACTTATATACTGATATAGGACGATAATGATAATTTACCTGTCCTCAGTTAGGTATCCATGCTGCTTTGTACACTGTTATGACTTTGTTCTCTCCAGATCCATCTAGTTTCCAGTGCCCCCTCTCTAGTTGTTTCCAGCGACACATTTGTTATATCCAGATACACTTCCCTTTATTGTCTCTGCTTTTGTTATTTCAAGCTTCAATCCCCCTGTTCCCTCCAACTTGCTTTCTTTCCCCATTCAGTTGCTCAACAAAAGTTGGTAATTTACGTATCAGATCCTCTGTTTTGTTTGATTCCTTTTTTATCATCTGCCATTTGCCTCCGGGCACTGCGGTGCCCAGAGGCAAATGACGACGTGGTGATGTAGTAGATGAGATGAAGTGGCCTCATACAGCAGCCGCCTGGTAGGTGCTACCATCATCATCCAGAGGAATCAGTCACGCTCCCCGAGCAAACACACAATGAGCACCACCACATCTATGAACCTGGCCGTCACCCAAACTCCTACCTTGACATTCAGCTCTGTTCTGTGTATAAACAATTTGTGTGTATGCAGATAATGTATATATATATATATACTCTTAGTAAGCTTACTTAACGTTGGAGAGGTGGAACGTCCTCACAGCGGGTGACATTCCAATACGTACAACACATACACACATTTTATATTGCAAAAAAACCCATGAAATACTTGACTATACCTCAGGGAGCTTAAGCGTATTGGCTTCATGTATGGATTAATGTATACGAAAATATCTAGGTTATCTCTTTTGGATAAGAACACTGTACCTAAGAGTAACACAATAATGTCATTTAAAGCACCGTTAATGCATGTTTCTGACTGTGGACTTTCTAAAGAACTGGGAGGCACTTGCTGAAGTAAACCACTGGATAATCCCCATCCTGCTGAGGGCTTCCCCAGAGGTCTGATACAGTGCCAAAGCCTCTTATGCATACTGAGACAAAGCTTATTTTAAAGAGAATTCGGCTTCAGCATCCACCATACTGCTTCCTGACAGCCTCCAATTGCAGTGCCTCTGTATTTGTGTTTCCTGCTGTTTGTATTTACTTGTTCCCAAATCCACAACAGCTACAAAAACAAACAGTTGTTATTGCAATTCTTTGTATCAATTCAGAGTTTCATTTCCCTGCTTGGTTTGCGTACATTGTACAAATAGGCTGCTAATACCTCAGAGAGACTAATTTGGTGATTAGAAGGGTTTCGAGTCACATGTTGAACAATTGGTCACACAATGACTTTTATTTCCTTGTGTATAGAAACAGCAGTCTATACTATCCCGGAATCCATTTACTGCGACAAACTCACTATAGTTTAAGGAGCACTTTATTCTTTATACTTTCATAGGGGATGAGAAACCTGCTTCACTGTTTCCAAGTGGTTGTTGGGCTAGTATATATACTTAAACAAGACGACTGATGCTTTATTTGCATCTTCACCCTTCGATCTAGAAATTGCCGCCATTGGTCCAGAGATATAAAACTTTATTTTTGCAAACTTCAGTTTTATTTAATTGAAATGTAAAGAAAACACCGTTCCGCCCAGACAGCAGGAGAAGTGCTGCTGCATAGCAGAATAGATTGTAATGGCTATTGAAGTAAGCAATGCATTAATTATTGAGAAAAGAAATCAATATATCGGTAGCCACGAAGGACATTGTTTGTTTGTTTGTTTGTTTTAAAAAATATAAATCATTACTTATAAATAAAAGCTGTCGGTTCATGTCCTGGATCAGAATAGGTCTTTCATAATATTTAAATGATGCCATAAAATAATATGTTACCATGTTAAAAATGGTAGCCCCAAAAGGCAAGCTTAGGATAAAGAAACATATACGGATGGAGAAATTTGCATTAAGTTCCGAATTGTATTAGAAAAATGTCATGTTGACTACTGTGGACAATACAACTCTAATAGCAAAAAAGACAACTCAAGGTACATACACTGGACTAATGTAAACATTATGCTGGGTAAGCTGGGTAAACACTGCTTTAAATTTGGAAGCTGCAATGTATTTAAACAGCATTGCCAATGCTTTAAGTCCCAGTAAACATGTATATTCATTTATACAAACACAGTATACTGCCATAATCTGTGATCCTCCAAAATCCTCAAAAAAGCACATTGATAAAGGAGCAGAAGTAGCAGCAGAATGCTGGGATATCATACACACTTCAAATTTTGGAAGACATTGTGATCTTCTTAAACCATAATCATTCATTCAATAAACAATAATCAATCATTAGAGTCTACATTTACTAAACTGCGGAATAGGAAAAGTGATGATATTGCCCATAGCAACCAATTATATCTGAGCTCACATTCTCCAGTATGTAAAATAGTAAAATAGGCAACATCCCCACTTTTCCAATCCCACGGTTAAGTAAATTTAGGCCCAGGAATTTTATAATGTTCTTCCATATGAGTCTACAAGATTGAAGTCTGATTAAAATGTTGTAAGAATATTTGTGTCAAAAGCATGCAGGACTGTTATTAGACTGGGCTAGGAAACATCATGTCTTAACTCTAATACTGTTTGCACTCAATAAATGTTACCTCCCCTGCAATTCAACTTGGCTTTGTCCATTTATGTGTAAGTCATGAGTAAGCCAATAGAACGTATCTGGATAGTCTGGACGAGTCTGGATCTGGTTCTATGGAATCCACAAGTGCACATCTGGTACTCACATGCATGGTGCACATCCCACTCGAAAGTCGGGAAGTGGACACAGAATTGGACCAAAAGGAATCATGTTGCTTACTACAGAGCTATAAGTGGCAAATATGACTAATAGCAGGTACTCACTGTACAAATAGATTAGGATGTCGCATTGGATTTGAGAACTTGGCCCAAGTAATTGGGCCTAAATTTAATAGGCTATTGGATGTATTTTGGAAGTTGAGTATCTTGTTTGTTAATTGTAGGCTATAAAATGTAGTGAAATAAAAGTGGTGAAGTAAAGTGGCATTGAGCTGTAAATGTGCAAGTCACTTTGTGGAGTACTGGACAAGAAGCTACAAGTGTTGGATTATTGCGTCTGGAATTCATTTACCCTCCATATCATTTATGCTTATGTTTTTCTTACCAAGTATTTTACTCTGTAGATCTTTTACATTACATAAAATGAGAATTTATACACTCACTCCTGCAACTCTACTATATCCATTTGATGGGCTGGCAACACAAGGCCAAATTACAGCAATTTCAAAATACTTTTCCTAACTCATTAGGAGGAACAAATCACACGCTGTACTCAACTGGATGTTAAAATGATAAGCCAACTTGCATGCATCTGTAAATTAGTACAGGCATCTTGTACACTAATGAATTACAGTATCATGTAATTACAGCAGCAAACAGAACAAGCATGAATCCTGTATAATGTAATTGTATGCATATCCCAGGTGTATGTGATCAGCTCTTTATAGCAGGAAAATCTGGATCAGCAGGTATAATGAATACTTATGTAATGGTCTCATCCTATGATCTGTACATTTGAATGGAAAGGGAAAAGGAAATGGATTAAGTAAATCACATGATAAAGCATCTTTTATGCTCACCATTCTCTGAACAATTAACTCCTGAATTGTGATTTAGGATATTGGCATTGCGAGTCCTAGGTGAGCTGAAGCTTTCTTGCTTCGCATGAGTAAGGCTGATTTCTCTAAGGCTTAAATATTCAGTCATTTGGTCAGTAAGGACCATTACATGTCTGGGGAATTAGCATAGAAGGGGTATACTTGTCATGGTGTCTTGTTAAGTTGCATACATGGACTTCTTTATAATGGAAGCTTATTTTCACCTTGTGTGTGTGTCATTGTTTGTTACAGTTCTATCATAACCACAGTACAAAAGTACTGAAAATTAAGTTATCGGTTTAAAACTACAGTAACATTTACATTAATGTCTTCTTCTTCCTCTTTAGTATTAGTTTTTCTTTCACTTCTTTGCAGCAGACCCAAGCCTCCATTGTCAAACAGGCCCTTAGTGCTTCAGCTAATGATCATACCTCCCAATTGTCCCTCTTTCAGCAGGACAGTCCCGCTTTGGGGGGTCTCGTTGTCCCTCTCGCCTCCCAGTTTGTCCCGCTTAAGGGTACAAACATGACCATAGATTTCTTTTTTACATTAGCCGTGATCCACGGCATTGAAAGGAGGCAGGACTTGGGTGGTTCCGGGGGCGGAGTTGGGCAGGACAGTGGCGGAGTGGGACAGGATCGGATGGGGTCGGGACAATCCAGGGCGGGGCTTAAGTGTACTGACCTAAGACCCCTGTACGTTGGGAGGTATGAATGATAGCAGTGTGATTAAGGAGGGCAGTGTGATTAAGTTGCCAACATATAATTGATTACCACACATGAAAATGGTCACACTCATGCATCACTGGCCACTCCAATAGGCCAATAGGCCTTTAGCCCGGGTTCATGTGGCTTTTAATCTAGCCCTGGTACTATCAAATCACAATTATACTGAAAACATCAGAAACACAATGCACATAAATATTAGTATTATAGTCTGGTGGTTGTATTTATATACACATAAATAAATAAGGGACGGCAGACATATAAAATGATCACTTTGTAAAAGAGCACAGCCCGGAACGTGTTAGTGCCACTCTCTTTTGGGGTATATTTACTAAGCGGCGAAATTGCAGTGAGATTGGAAACTGGGGATGTTGCCCATAGCAACAAGATCAGATTCAAGCACTCAGTTTCATTTTACACACTGGAGAATGTGAACTCAAATCTGATTGGTTGCTATGGGCAACATCCCCACTTTCCAATCTCACTGCAATCTCACCGCTTAGTAAATATACCCCTTGATCTCTCTACAGGTAAGGTCCTAATATCTGAAGTCCTTGCATGTGAGACCTCCCCATGTATATATGTATACATACCTGGTGTTGTGCATCCAGTATTTTTTATCATATTTTGTGTTAGATGGTTGCTTTTTATATTACACAGATTTATTAGTTTTATACCCCGTTCACACAAAAGTCTATTACCAGGGTAATTCAGTCAGTTACCCAGGTAACTGGACTACCCGGGTAGTGTTTTATTTGTGAACGGTGTAGGACAAGGATAGTTTGTGAATTACCAGGGTAGTTTGTGAATTACCAGGGTAATTCAGCTCTGTGAACGGGTTAATTACCAGGGTAATTCTGATCCACAGCTAACAACCCTGGTCATATTACCAGGGTAGTTTATGTGAACGGGGTATGAGATTGTAATTTACAATCCGGACCAGATGACAGATACAACGCAAACTACAGTGACAAAATACAATGAAAATAATCTATGTAATCTATTTCCTTTATGAATTAAGCCCCAGTAATTAAGTTTGGTCTAGATCAGTGATGGTGAAGCTTTTTGAGCTTGGTGTGTCAATGCCTTATATTAATGACATTTTTGGATTGCATTTGCTAAATCTTCATTTGATGCTTGGTATTTTGTGTATTTCAAGCCCAAGCAATAACTTTAACTGTCAAACGTTTTCTTTTATTGGTTTAAATATTATTTAACACAGAGAATAATGTCTCACTAATATACACAAAGGAAAAATTCAGAATTAAGTGTAGATTAATAAAAGTGTAAATTAATTTAAAGCATTACACTATGTATAAACACCAAATATATGGGGATTGTGGGCAGTTGAGATGGATATAAAGGGAACAAGAATGGGGGTAGAGAGGTATAGAGAGAACAGTCATGGGAAGTTTAGAGAGGAAATTTGAGAATATGGGTAAGAGTGTATAGTAAAGATGGAGAATGGTGACATTGAAATAGAAGGGTGAGTCAATGCTAAGCAGGGGAGGAGTTTCATTTGATATTTAAACCTCTTCAAAAGAGACTATATTCAACCCTGTACACAAATTGAAAGTTAAAAATTGTAAGTCCTGGATAAATACATTAAGGTGTGCGTACAGAAAAAAACATTATAATTTAATTTATATAGTGGTAATGATTGGCAAATAAAATTATAAATGGTAAAGATAAAAATATCATAATATATTTGTATAGGCTGCCAAGCATAGGGGGTATACATTTCCAGTAATCAGATGCATCCATGCTGGGTTTTTTTCTAAACTATTGGGCAGTAAACAAAGCAAATATAAATATATAAATGCAATAATTGTTAAACACGTTTGTTTATACAAAATTCATTTATTAATCCTTAGAACATTTTAATTTATACAAATTGACTATTGCTTAGTTGACATTTACAAATAACCTTTATCTTCTATAGCTCGGAGAAATGACTGGAGATACTGTATGTGGCTGATCCCTTACTGTCATCACAGAGGCAAAGCTTGTGCTCAGCAATGTTATTGCCTTTTTTCTGGAGATAGCACTAAGCTTCTATTTCTTCTGGGAAACAATTTATATTCAATGAGGTCTCAGTGTGTACTGAGTGCATACGTCCGCAACAGGAAAGCAATTAAAAGGTTTGGTCAACACATTTAAGGAAAAGCTGATGTTTTTGCAGCTATCTAGCACTGAGACACTTTAGTGCTCTTCACAGTTATTTGCATTAGTTAGTTATAGTCTTTTTTATAGGCTTGTGACATCCTTGTAAGCCTGGCACTGCTCACTGAGACCATAGGCACATTTGTACACAGTGGATTAGTCAGTGGATTGAGGAGGCATTGCCATTATTTGAGCTACATCTTAATCAATGTTACATGTTTAAAGCATTATAAAGGAAAGCTTCCTTGGTCTTACAGGTATATGACATGTTTACTGGTAGCAGATAACAAAATGAGTGTTTAGTACACTATTAGTATTTCCTTGGTTTCCAACAAGAAAGTCTGCAAGCCAGGAAGAGCCTACAGTGATAGGACTGAGCTTCTCGTGTTGTCATGCTAATATTGACCACCTCATTGAATTATCGTCTAATTATTGTATTGTGTGCAACTGCCATTAAATTGTGGTTAGATGGGTATTCCAAGCCCTATAGGGAGAGTTTCACAGATGGGCGTATGGTCCTCTTCCCCACCCATTCTGTCTGTATTCCACATTGTACGGCGCTTCGGATATTGTGTGGCACCTTATAAATTAACGTTAATAATAATAATTCAAGTGAAATACATACACTACTTATCCACATGGGCAATACAGCTCTAGTATTAAGAGATGCTATTAACAGTTAATATTAACAGAGTAAGATAGTAAGGGATATTTGGTGAACTACTTTGATAAATATATCATAAATGCTTCAGTAAGGATCGAGAACACCTTTTCTTGTTGCGCCAAATAGAGCAAAGTAAATTTTAGATATCTCATTTACATACAAGTCCAAAGTCAACTCTGAACTTTGACTCTGAACTTAGGCTGGTCAAATACTAATGAGATTCTTAGTTGTTTAATATACCTATCGTGTGAACAGACCGGTAATCCCTGTAGTGTGATACAGTAAAAAAATAAATATATGAGATCATTATTTATAAAACATAAAGTATTACAAAGTAAATAACATATAAATTCATTTTTTTTAACTTGTAAAAATGAACATGACCTACTCCTAAAACTTACACAATCCCTGAGATGGTGGCATGCCCCGTGATTTTTACAGCACAACCATCTGAAAAACAGCTGATACATAACTCTAGATCAGACCCAAAATGTGGATGGTGTTTGGGATACAAATCACATACCTCCCAACATTGTTATCCATGCCCAGTTCCACCCAAATCCCGCCCCTTTTGTGGCCTGTTTTGGGGCAAAAATAAAAAAAAAACTTTTTATTCCCTTATCGGTACAAAGTGCAGGCAGGAGGGACATCAGACTGAAATCTTGACTGTCGCTGGAGTCGGGACTGTCTCGCCGGAATCAGGACTGTCTTGCTGGAGTCGGGACTTTCTCGCTGGAGTCGGGACTGTCACGCTGGAATTGGGACTGTCTCGCTGGAATCGGAACTGTCTCCCTGGAATCTGAACACTTGGGAGGTATGAAATCCGATGGAAATTACATTTTCATTAACAGATTAATGTGTTTGTGAGAGTTTTTGTTTTATGAGTTGCATTACTTTCTATTACCGTGTTTCCCCGATAATAAGACACTGTGTTATTTTATTTTTTGCCCAAAAAAACACCATAGGGCTTATTTTCAGGGTAGGTCTTATTTTAATTAACATTGACAGAGATTTATATAAACAGTCCTGCTTTTATCCCCATCATGCCCCCCAGTCCCGGGGAATTCACTAGGGCTTATTCGGGGTAGGGCTTATTTTGGACTGTTTTACAAAAATTAGGGTAGGTCTTATTTTCGGAGTAGGACTTATTATCGAGGAAACACGGTAGATGTTTATTAAACCTTATAGTGATATAATGATAGTGTTGCCAGAGATAACTTCAAACACATTTCAATCTATTAAGTAAACTGACCATCTAAAATTTGTTGCTACTGCTAAAAGTTTTATATATTTTACACTCACTTTTATCCTTTCAGCTTTGAAACAATTATATTGAGATACTAAATTGATAAAAGATTCTCCCATATACAGCTGTATTATTTTTACATCTCTCTTTCTGTCCCACAGTATTTGACATATCCCATTGTATATTTCTCTAATGGAAGAATAAAAGACAAACTTACTCAAATCAAGACATTGCTTCTATTTCTCCTGCTTATACCTAACAATAGATAATTACTATGTAATCATTATTGGTCATTGGCCATTAATTTGTTTTAGAGTATATACCTCGGTGGGCAGTAATTACTTTACAGCCTTTGATAAGATATCATTAAGAAAATGAGAAGACCAGAGAAAATATGTTAATTACTCTAAGTGCTTCGTTGGTTTCTCTATGGAATAAACAAGTTGAACAATTAAGATTTCACATACTTTGTGCCAGGCTAACTGCACAGTTAAATAGAAGAAGAGATCTATGTAATCACGTTCATAAGGCCGAGAAATGCACATCAGAAATTGTAAACAGATGTGCAATGTGGTAGATCGGTCTACTGAAGAATCAATTTATAACCTGAGATATTTGTTCAGAAATATTTAACACTTCATATCTCTTCTTTGTGTTAATGTGTTGTTTATATGCATGTAAATGTTTTACATTGAGTGGTCTCTAGTGAATTGTACCTTCATCTCTTACATAAATAGAGAACATGAATGACTAATGAATATTTAGCATACATAATACCCAAAAGTATATTTTAATGTCATTTATTTTAATATAATATCTGAGATATAAAGTCTGTAAGCATTGCAATTTTTCTGCTTTTTCCTATTTTTTATTAGTTTTAACTCATTATAGAAAATTATGTGGTACTCAAATATAATATGTGTTTTAACATTAACATGTTATATATTTAGTAATATAAATACATCGTATAACAGTAATGGAATAGTTACATTATTTGTTTGAAATATCTACTTGTATTAATAGATAATGAGAAACATGAGAAAAAAATATATATATATATGTGTCTATACAAAATTGTGGTTTAAAATGTCAGCTAAATAGGGCTAATATATAAAATATTGTAAAAACATTAATTAATTACATTTATAGAACTGAAGAAAATTAATTATTTACCACTTTAGAATATTTTGTACCAGATCCAGACTTACGAGTGTAAAGTTACATGTGGGCAAAATCATGTTGAATTGCATAGGATGTAAATGTCATCAGTTGCAATCAGTATTAGAGTTTATGTTTCCTAACCCAAGTCTAATAACAGTGTAACAGTAACTCTGTGTGCAAAATGCAAACTGTATACAAACACTATCATTCATTTTACCACTTTGGATCATTATCCTGTTTTCTGACACTGAAATAATCTTTACTCAACAACTATGAATGGTCTATTATTATTCAGATTCCATGTTGACATGTACACAATTAAGAAACCCAATATACCCCTCAAATTGGCATTGGGTTTTTCTACGGCCTTCTGTGTCTCTCTCTGTATAGACCATGTTGAACACCAGCTAAAATGACTCCATTGCTTATATTCCACTGCAACTGAATAAAATATGGCCCTCGTCCAGGGCCGGCCCCAGGCATAGGCAGACTAGGCAAATGCCTAGGGCGCCTGCCTATTGCCTGGGCGCCACAGCCATCATTCTGACGATCAGGGGCACCAACACCGGACTGATCGCTTAATTTACATCGTTTGTATTGCAATGGAATCGACGAAAGATCGTGGGGCGGTCCTGTAGGATTGTAAATCAGAACGATTTATCGTATAGTGTGTGCCTGTTTATTTGCAGTGCTTTTTTTTCAAAAAAGATCGTTCTACAGATCGTTCAGTATCATTCTAATACTTTTTACGAACGATTTATGCATAGTGTGTGCCCAGCATATAATTGTTTCCATACACACACAGTAGTTTCGTAATGAAAAGAACTATGAAAAGTTCCCCACACACTGTACAATTTAAGCGTTTTTCATCAATCTAGTTTAAGCACGCCATCAAATCTGCACTACACTTAAATTGTGATTTCAACAGATTTTGGCTGCTTTCCAAGAAAAATCATTCCCACACACTTGAGCGATTTATCGTTTGAAATCGAAATTTCGCCGAATTCGAACGATTTATCGCATAGTGTATGGGCAGCTTAATATTGAGAGTCATCAGCAACAGATTTCAAATGCAAATGTCACACCTAGAATCAACTGCAGATCTTTTACCTGCTTAATTAGTGATGAAATAATGAGGGAATAGCCCACACCTGTCCTTAAAATAGCTTTTGAGTCGATAGTCTCATTACTTTTGGTTCCTTAAAATGCACATATAGAAACCCTTGTAATTCATTCACCTGATTTAGGCTCTGTTCACACTAGGGGGGGAATTCAGTAACTGACGAATCTTCGTTGAAAGTTC
>JABWIB010000295.1:96858-110796 GCA_016617825.1 Platyplectrum ornatum
GTCAGCATTCGTCAGCCATTACAAATCGTCAATACAATTCGTCACTTACTGAATACTATACATCACCAGTCATTGACGAATTTAGATCACTGACGAACGCTGACGAAATGAAATCTCTGCAGAATTCGTCATTTAGTGAATTCCCCCCCTGGTCTTCAGTTGCAGGCCCGCACTGCTTTCCCTACTCTCACCAGCCCTATCCTTCTCCTGTCAGAGATTCATTCACAATATGGCAGCCATATGGCAAGCGAGTTATTCAAAAAATGACATTGAGTTGCATGCAAGTCTTGCGGAGACATAGCTCAACTTTGATGCCTAAAGTCTACATAGCTCAATGAGGATTTAAAATGGCTCTTCAAAAGCGAAGCATGGTAAAGTAAAAAAATTTAAAATTGAAGCGAGTAGCGTCGAGGGTAAATCCCTGTAAAAATAGCTTCTTAATAAACTTTCCAACTAATGTGTTTGACATCACAATAATCCTAATAATAACCCAACAATAAACCTATGCCCAACCCTAATCCTAGTTAGTAATTTCCTCATTACTAAACTTAAGCCATACTGTTTTACTATTACCATACTATTACTAATACCATACACCTACTATTAAAACAGCAAATGCAAAGAGCATAATTTAAAATTCATATAGTACAGATGGGGCAGAGATGATAGTACTAAACATATGATCAGTTTAGCTGTGTTTCACTTGATATATTCATGCTAATTGCAAAAACGTGTTCCATTGTTCAGTGCAATAAAAATTGCTCCATCTGTGGATTTTGGCACAATATGCAATAATTTGGTACACCAAGTACAGAACATTGCCTCCAAAAGTACAAAAGCATTTGTTTGGCTAAAGCATGGTTAGTACTAAAAAGTAGTCGCAACACAATTACAGAAGTGATAGAAACTTATGCCAAACCATAACAATATTAGTAAAAATAAAGTATTACTAACAACCAAGAAAATGAAAGCTGATTTGTAGGTGAATTCATTCTTGTTTGTTGTCTATGTATTATACTCAATGTTACAATACACATTTAGTGGCTGCTCCTGAGTTTGCGAGTAAGTGCAGGTAATGTTTCCCAGCAATACTGTAATTTACAAATGAAATATAAAACTATTTAGTATGTGAGTCTGTTGTGCAAAAGCAAAGTACTTTCTTTGTATGCAACAACATTGTAATTCTTATGCACCCCTCATATTGCAACATGGACATGCTTAGCTCTACACTTGCACTTAAAAAAAAGGTGTAAGTGCAACTATGAATCAGCCCCTTACAATTTACCGGGTCACTCTATAGACACTGCTTCCACTGGCCCTTATTTCTCTGAGGACCCTAGATTGCTGGCATGTCCCATCCTGAAAACAACCCTTGTTCTACCCTGGGAATGAATAGTTTAATCCAATTTTGCATGTAGTTTTACTGCACCAAAACCAAAGTTCCTCCCAGGGGTATATTTACTAAGCGGTGAGATTGCACTGAGATTGGAAAGTGGGGATGTTGCCCATAGCAACCAATCAGATTCAAGCTCTCAGTTTCATTTTACACACTGGAGAATGTGAACTCAAATCCGACTGGTTGCTATCGACAACATCCCAACTTTTCAATCTCACTGTAATCTCACTGCTTAGTAAATATACCCCCCAGTGTTACTTTAATTTATTAACAAGCACAGAATATCTTCCATATATCCCATATTTGGCTGAACAACCCAGATTTAAGGGGACTGTCCCAAAAGAGGTTGGTGGCAACTCTCTGGAAGTTGAGAAGTAAGCAGATGGACATGCAATTGCAGCCAGGATATTTCGGGGCTGATTCAGCCCTGCGTGTCTGCCACATGTAAATGAGAAAGGGTTGCCACCAGGCCGGGAAACTACCGGCCTGCCCGGTAATTTCTTTTTGGGGGAGGAGAGTTCCACTTTAATTAATGCAGCTACAGCTGCCCTGTCATATATATACACATCAATGTGTATATATATTTTTTGATTTTTTAAGATCCTGGCTGCTGAGCCGAAGAAGGTTGTGAAATTATCCCTGCCCCAAGCCACACCCCCAAATCCAAACCCCCAAAGCCACACCCCCAAATCCACACACCCCCCAAAGCCACACCCCCAAAGCCAGAGATTACCCACAAACATAGGGACATTCAATTGCAGAACACAATGCCATGGCATAAGGGTACCTAAAGTCATCTTACTTGACAGGTATTGCAATAGGTACATTGATTTCCCCTTAGAATATCTTATGAAATATGAGAGAGAATAAAATAGATCATTACTCTAGTGTAACATGGTTTATGCAATGAAAAATAGACTCTTGGAGGTATATTTACTAAGCAGTGAGATTGCAGTGAGATTGAAAAGTGGGGATGTTGCCCATAGCAACCAATCAGATTCAAGTTCACATTCTCCAGTGTGTAAAATAAAACTGAGAGCTTGAATCTGATTGGTTGCTATGGGCAATATCCTCACTTTCCAATCTCACTGTAATCTCACCGCTTAGTAAATATACCCCTTGGGATAAGGTTACTAAATTGCGGTATTGGAAAAGTGGGGATGTTGCCCATAGAAACGCCACAATTTAGTATATTTAGGCCCAGGTTGCCAAAAGTCCCCAGTCAAAAGAACTTCAATAACGGTCCTCGCTTGAGAGCTCATTGCTCTTACAATAAAGATGTTGTCTGTGGCCATTGAACATTGGACCCAGTTGGGTCAGCATCATTTTTATCAGAGCCACATAGGAAAGCAATTGCTTTATATAAATGGTGATATTGTCCCAGGAGGACTATTGTGTACTATTCTGGGTAGATTAACAAAATATATGTATTTATTTCTTAACCCTCTTGCACTGTGTGCTGTCATCATTCCTAAAGATTAATACACTTAATCCTGCAAACAACTGCAGGTGGTTGTGTTATCTTTACAGAAATAACACCGGATGCCCCCTTACAAGATATTTAACTCATATGTCAAAGAGACTATGGAAAATACTTTTTTTTATATATATAAATAGAATAAAAACACTTATTTTGCTGTAAAACCTTAATAACCCTAACTAATCCTTACCATGGCTATATAACATGCGCCTTTGAGCAGTCACAAAAATGTGGTGTGATTCAGTGCAGATGCCTGTTCACACAGACAGCTGTCAGACTTGAAAGGCCTATATTGCATAACAATGATATTTAAAATAGTATCACATCCATGCGCCCTTCATAACTTTCTGTCTCATTTCATTCAGTGGAGTCGACCTGCCATCAGCATTTCATTTTCCTATATATATATATATATATATATTTTTTTTTTTTTATTATTATTTTTTGCGAGGCGTATCATTATTTTCAGCCACTTATAATGACATGTTTTTTCATGCCTGAGCGGAATAAAGTTTACTACATCTGTCCAAAGCTATTACATCTGATACACCTTTTTTTCTCTCCTCACCGTGCTAGATATACGGGACAAGTTCCTAATTATCAGCAACTCCTGCATCGTCTATTCTCATGAACATATGTCCCTACTTTATGCTGTGCATGCAAAGGAATCATTTGTTAAGTGTACAGCTGAGATTCACAGGAAAGCTCTATGAATGATGACAGGCTGCTGTGCAGATTATACATTTGCTGATTCGCTGTTTGCATGAGGATGTAATGTCATTAGCTGGAAAGTTTACCAGCAAAGCGATCACTTTAGGTTTAGGCACAGTTAGAAACAACAACATTACCTAAATACAATACTGTTCATTTACATCAATATTGCGGGGAGAGACATGAGAGGAGTGATGTGAGGTACCATGGGAGGAGGGGGTGTGCGTAGAAGTGGGGAGAGTGACATGCACAGAATATAACACTCAAAGGTACACAATGGCCTACATTTACTAAGCAGAGAGACTGAAAAGTGGGGATGTTGCCCATAGCAACCAATCAGATTTGAGCTCACATTCTCCAGTATGTAAAATTAAACTGAGAGCTTGATTGGTTGCTATGGGCAACATCCCCCACTTTTCAATCTTCCTGCAATCACCCTGCTTAGTAAATTTAGGCCAAGCTCTCTCTTTTTCTCAGTAAATGAGAAAGTCATTATTTATCAGTGGTGTTTAAATAGAAGAAAAATCACTTAAGAACAAATGACTAAAAAAATGTAAACAGTTGCTATGGGGAACATCTCCTCTGTAATCAGGCAACACGTTCCCAAGGAGAACACAAAAATCTGTGTCTTGGCTGGAATATAATGGTTTGATTGTGAGGAAACTATATTAAACAATGCACCATTTTGGTGGGAGGTTTATACATTGTTGTTGTGTTTTTTAGTGTCATGTCTAGTAGTATAAGGTGATAATGTAATAAAATGACTTTTGGCTTGCCTGCCTCAGAAAATGTTTCTCACTGTCTTCTAATGAGTTAATAGTTTATTCAATTGAATCAGTGCCTACACTGGCTACACAGAGTTTAGCATAATTGTTATGACACTGAATGTTATGCAACTTCCTTTATTAGTATGTTGCTTATTGTTTGCTCTCACTGCTGTCTGCATTCTCATTTGGAAAAATAAATGGTTTTCAAAATAGGAATCTTTGCACAACAAATCTCTCCCACCTAATGTTATTTTTCTGTACTTTTAATATTAGTGACAACAAAGGGGATACAGTCCCGCGCCCGGCCGCCCCCCACACCCCGGCCTGCCTGAACTCAGTTGGGTGTCACTGCCTCCTATAGGCTCGACGGCCTCCTGTGGTCACGACGTCCTGCCGTTATGTGGGGTGCCCGGCCGCCCGGGACTTTGTCCCTGGTGACAACACATGAAATATACAGTATGAGCATTTTACACATTTTGTGATTGTGATAACCGCCATAATAATAACAGTATTGAGGCACATACTTCACTACTTGTCTAAAACATTCGGATCCCTTTACTCCATAGGGAAGATGATTAATCTTAAGGCCTATTCCCAGTGGGCAGATTCCCCTTTATTAAGGGAGAAGCATACGCTTCTATTCTGTATCTTACCCCCTGATTTCATGATACGTACCCTCCATCTTCCAAGAGACTGCGCATTCCTGAGGTGTTGAGAGACAAGAATGACTTACGGAGACATTATTCTCAGACTCTGGACAAGACAGTAAAAGCAGAGCTTTTCAAGCAACTATATAAGTTATATGCAAAAAATATTAGTTATAATACCTAAAACTATACGCTGACTTTTAGGGTTTTGAGCAACAAATAAGTAAAGGAAATTATTGCTACACCAAACTGTCCCGATTTTAGCGGGACAGTCCCGCTGTCCCTCCCTACTAGCAGTTTGTCCCCCTACGGGCCGACCGTGGGCCAAAAAGGGGGTGGGGCTTTGGTGCGGGTTGGTGGGTTTTGGGCATGTATGGGAGGGGCTGGGTGGGGTTGGGGCGAGGTTTGACCGGTCTAGAGGCAGGGTTTGGTCGGGGCAGGGGGCGGGACATGTCTGTCTCGCTCTCTCCCCGGCCACTGTTGGGAGGTATGGTACAATAGTGCCCTATTACTAATGCTTAGATTTCCAGGCACAGAAAAAACATTTGTAAGGAGGGAGGGCTCAAAGGAGGTTTAACATTTCCCCCCAATATGAGTGGGGTGCCATTGGCACTACTGCAATTTCACTTAATTGTTGTTTGCCTTTTATTAGTGTTTGAAGGTTGAGAGACATAACGGGATTTCTAGAAGGTTTCAAGCTAACTGTAGCAGTGAGCATGAACAAAATTATTATATCTGTGGGTGTTTGAACATCTTTTGTCAACCCTGATCCAATGTTTTTCAAACATTAGTGTCTATGAATAATTTCTTATAATTTCTATTCACTTCATGTGTTGCCCCGATAATAAGACCTACCCTGAAAATAAGCCCATACCCTTATTTTTGTAAAATCGTCCAAAATAAGCCATACCTCAAAAATAAGCCATACCCCGAAAATTCCCCAGTTTGTAAAAAAAATTAAAATAAAGCAGGACTGGGGGGCATGATGGGTATAAAAGCAGGACTGTGGGGCATGATGGATATAAAAGCAGGACTGGGGGCGTGATGGGTATAAAATAGGACTGTGGGGCATGATGGATATAAAAGCAGGACTGGGGGCGTGATGGGTATAAAATAGGACTGAGGGGCATGATGGATATAAAAGCAGGACTGTTGGCATGATGGGGATAAAAGCAAAACTGTTTATGTTTAAGTCACCTTACATAACTCACCTGTACATCTTTGTTATCATCGATGCCCTTTCATCCATGACTATGCCAAGTATGCCGTATAGTACTTTAATGTAAATATTATAATTCAATGTTAAAAAAAAAAAAACACATGTAAATGGTCTTGAGTTAAATGTGAATCTTGACAGTTTGTTCCCCAGTCCGGTAGTGACATAAACTTTTCCAAGGTTATGTAAAAACATGCTCAGAATTATTTTAATAATTACAAGGGCCAAACCGAGCACATGTAGAACATCTGTACAGCACAGAAAAGGCCTGTGAAATAATCCTATACATCTTATCTACTGCCAAAAATCCTCTTAACACTGAAATGGCTTCAAATATGCAGTACCCTGCAACATATGGTAAATATAACCACATGTGAGTTCAGACAGAAATGGGCAAAATAACCCTAAATAATTTATATTCCCCATGAGAAAATTAAATATGTAATTCTCAAGTGATTGCAACATTCCAAACATGACAGCTAGGAAAGAAACAGAGGTGCGTCTACTTCATAAAGAGAAGAAAACTTTGTGCTCAATTTAAAACTTATTTATTGCTTTAATCTTATCATTAACTTGTGCATGTATGGAGTGGAATATAATAGTGTAGTGTAAATATATTTACCCGTATTAGTGTACTTTGGACCGTAACCATGAAGCCATTTACTCGTTTTTGGTGACCATTCCCTATGCAAGCACAATCATCCATGATCCACATAAACTTTTTCGACTCATGTAATCAGTGCGCATGTGTACAATAAAACCTCAAACACAAGTGGTCCGCATCCAGTCAACTATTATACTCATTAAGATCTATTGTATTGATCACCATACAACGGATCTAGCTTTAGTTCCCCTTCTTCCACAAGCCAATTCCCATGTTAGGATATTATGAAAAATGACAGATCGATGATTATTTCATGGAAACTTCCCTCTTTATTCCCATGGTAAATCTATTCAAGCTACTCCATCCTCAAGTCAAATTGTTTCAAGGTTTTTTCCTCTGTTTCATTTTCTTTGCAATGCTCTCCCTGTCCTGGGAAAACCGTTTAATTCTCCTTCTTCCCCTTAACACATTGGTATGAGCCAAGCATATTGGAAATAGATTTTCTAAGACATGTTTTCAAAAGGCGAAGCTGTTACAAATATGAGGACTCGTAATTCTGTTGTATTTCCCTTGACCATGCCTGTAAAGTCTTTCCTCAGGTCATTTGGACTTCTTCAGTCGAGAAGTGTCTGTTACCATTTCTTGGTACAAGGAGTTTGCAGACATTTTGTATGAATTCACCTTGGAGCTCTGGAAAGTTTTTCATGTTTACAACCACTGCTTAACGTTAAAAAAAACTCTTGCCCTAAGACTTAATAAACTGCAAAAAATAGAGATGTTGCCCTTAGCAACCTATCAAATTGTAGCTCATACTGAGTTTGTTTTGTTGCTATAGGCCCCATTTCCACTTTTCTCGCAGTTTAGTAAAGCTAGCCCTTGATATCCACATTTACAAGTGCCAAAAGTGGCAAGTGGTAAAATTCTGTTTAGAAGTTCAATTCTCAGGAGGAAATGTATTTTACTTCAGCACGTTTTATAAATTTGCTCTTGTATTAGAAATCACAGCATTTTCACCCCACGTCTCTATTGAGAAACACCTTTGTGCTTCACGTTTGTACATTATAAATTCTAAAATGAACCTAGGAATTTACACTTTATCCAGAGTCGGGTTTTATAGAAGTTTCACATATTCCCAATATTTTGGTGGAGTTATTTTGTAATAGTCTATTTGTGGATTAAGGTAAATAGGTTAGTGTAGTTTTGGATTAGTCCGTGATTTCAATGTGAAGTGGTAGACTAATTAGTATAACAATACAAGGGGAAAAAAATCAATAAATGTAGTCCAAGTTCAAAGTGATCCAAAATCCGAATCCAATTAAGCCCTCGTCCTTCTTGGTCTTTATGTGGATATGTAAACCCTCAACGAGATGATAAAACACATATAGAAATAAAATGAAATGTAATATATTAATTATTAAAACATCTCATAAGACCAAAAAACACAGTAGCCTGTTACTTCCCTGTTAGCGCTCCACAACCAGTGCTACACGGACGTACCTGACACATTGGGTCAGATTCAGCTTTTCACTCTCATAACTTACACTCATGAGTTACACTCTCATGGGCAAAACCATGTTGAATTTCAGGGGATCAGTATCTGTGTGTAACATGCGACAATAAAGTATTCTCCCTGCATGCACACACTGACATTAATTTTACCTCCCCTGCAATTCAATATGGTTTTACCCATGAGAGTGTAACTCATGAATGTAAGTCATGAGAATGAAAAGCTGAATCCAGCCCATTGTTTCTAAAGTAGTATAACATGCTATCCGTGAAGATTCCTCCCATGTTAAACGCACTTCTACTAATATGGTAATAAATCAGGCTTGCTAATTATCTAATTATTTCTCCTTTTTGTAATACCACATTGGCGAGGATTACAAACTTTTACAAATCAAACCATTGATTTAGTATATTATCTTAGGTTCTTTTAGCCGTGTCATACAGTGGCTTAGTTGAGTATTCTATAATATATAAGGTTTATGTTGATTAAAACATAGTGTTGCAGACAACGCTATTTCTAAGAAAACTGTTGTTTGGCCACCTTAATGGCTGACTGCAATGTCAAAGCCTTTCACCATCATCTCGGTTACGGCTCTTGTTAAACAATTCTTGGCAATATTGATAACCATTCTTGGCTAAAGAACAGCATATGTCACTCTATAGTGTTGCTCATGCTTCTATGAAACTGTGCATCAGTCAGCGGCAAACACACAATTTTAAGAGGAGATTCCAAATCATTCTTGTAAACATTAAGAAATCTTACTTCTAAGAATATAAATGTACATACACATCATACTGTACAATATTCATAGATTAATCCACATATTAGCGCAATAAAGTCACCAGCATGTTCTCCAGATTAATATCAATTACAATCCTTTATTGTACAATATACACAATAATTAATTACAGTCATGGTAAAATCCCTCTTATACTGACTGGTAGGAAGACAGCTGTGTGACATAAGTGACAATGATACCAGCAGCCCAGGGGGTATATTTACTAAGCGGCGAGATTGCAGTGAGATTGGAAAGTGGGGATGTTGCCCATAGCAACCAATCAGATTCAAGCTCTCAGTTTCATTTTGCACACTGGAGAATGTAAACTTGAATCTGATTGGTTGCCGTGAGCAACATCCCCACTTTTCAATCTCACTGCAATCTCACCGCTTAGTAAATATACCCCCAGGAGGGATTATTACCCTGAGCTGTTGTCATTAGTTTGGTGTCGCTGACAGTTTAGGTAAATGGAAACAGGGTTGCCCTAAACAGACCTGTGGTGGTTGGGAATAGGATCAAGGAACAGGAAAGGAGGAGAGAGAGAGAGAGATCAGTTTTAGAAACAAAATGATGCAGGACAACAACTAGAATAAAATAAAATCACTACATTTTTTGAAAGGACTACTGTTAATTTGACCTATGGATAGAAATACAGATATTGATTTTGCCAATTACATGGTGAATTCATACATGTTTTTTGTTTTTTTAAAGGAGATTTTTTTTAATTTATTCAATCATTGTGGACACACATACATACATACATACATACATACTTACATACATACATACATACATACATACATACATACATGAATATTTTCAGTTAATATAATCAAGAATTTTTCCACAGTAATAGAATATAACAAATTATTAAAGTACTAGGTCCATGCAACACATTTGAACAGACCGTGTCTTCATCTCTATTATAACCAGCTGAGTCCTGAATCCATAAAGCTAAAAATTAAAAGAAACAAGAGGGCGCTCCATAGTGCATAAAAAAATGACTTTTTAATTCACAATAACAGCTTTTGGATATTGTCAATACCATATAAAAACTTGAATCATTGCATATAACAAATGTTACTCATCACCGGCGTACTGGCTGCCGCGTCCAAACCCAAGCTCTGTGCCTGCAAGCTGAATACACAAGGAGACGTGGTTCCATCTAGTGCTGGCGTGACCAAAGGATGGCTCTGGCTCAACACGTTTCGTTGTATGGATCGCCCTCTTGTTACTTTTAATTTTTAATACATTAATATGTGTTTATAGATGTGCAGATGTGTTCACTTAAAGGGAAAAAAATCTGGACATCCCCTATGCCAAGTTCATAGGGGAGACAGTAAATAGTTGGCCCCTTTTGGCATTAAAGATGCAAATGTGCAGAGTCCAGGAAATGTTAATGTCACTTTCTCAGCTATACACCTGTGCAAACATTAGGCTTTGGGTCTCACTTGGCAGTAAACAAGGTTGGGGTTTTTACTGATGAGCTTTTAGAGCTGTGTACTCTTCAGGAGACTGACGTTAGGTATTTGAACCAGTGAAAGTAGTCCCTGTGAATGGAGGTACATTTCTAATACTTAAGACATTGCTCATAGTGAGCCTGCATAAGTTGAATTGCCACTGTTTTATTATAATGAAAGCTATCTTTGCCATTCACTTACAGTTCCTTCTAAATTTCCATATTTTCCATGCCACCTTTTATAATATTCAATACTTTCTAAATTTACTCTTTGACAAATGACCTAAGGAATTGCACTTTCATTTTCAGATTCTTACACATATTTTAAGCCCTAGATAACAAGTGTTAGATACATTTTGCCTACAGCACAATACAGCACAGCACAATACAAAAGTTGATGGCGGCATTCACTAAGTTCCTACAAAACTGTGTATAGTGTCTATTAAGGAAGATCCTATTGAGAATATGCCTTAAATGTGCTATTAACACATATGAGTCAGCTAAATTCTTGCTAAATATTCTTTTGTAAGAAGTAATGCTAGAAATGATGCTGTAGTGGTAACAATTGTTGTATAGGATGTGATCTCCTCCATCCCTCCACTTTTTAGCCCTTGCAGCTACCTTGTAATTCCCCACTGCTAGTACCAATCATTCTCTAGAGTTCAACAGTCTTTAAATGTTTACATAAACAAAGTACTGCTCTAGTAACACTTACAGGATTAGTGTTGTGTCTTGTTATCAGCATTACTTTCGCTCTTTCACTATTGTATCTAGAGGGCACATCCTGGTAAATGTGTTATTATCATTGCTGCGGGTGGTGACTAATGTTTTCTTGTGATAGATTCCGTCATCACAAATCATTGTAAGCTGATTCCCCTATATGAAAAGAATAACATTCATTTATTTCCCCTGAAATTCAAAATGGTTTTACCCAGGTGTAACTTTCCTCTCTTATTATTATTAAGTCTGGATCTGCACCATAGTAATCATTATATATTCTTAATGTGCCCTATAAATGTTTTCTACATGCAGTGTGCTATCTTTCACTGGCTGAAAAAAGAAATAGATACATTCAACAAAATATCTCATTCGTAATACTACATTGATCATATGAGCATTTTATATTTACTTATTATGGTGTCGTGCTTTTCTGATCATTGACTTTCTTAGTAAGAGATTATAGAAGATTGCAGATGATAAGCATCACAAACCGTTTCAGTATGACGGATAAGTATAGTCACTCAGGGAGGATTAGGACTCTGCAATATCCACATCCCATAACGAAATCCAATAGATATTATTTTAAGTATACTTGATGATACTGAGACAAAATGAGGCTTAAAGGAGAATTGATGTCTGGAGTCTTTTAAGCTGATGTTAGGAGCGAAGCTGAAAGTTTTATCAGTCTGGAGATTCTGACCCCTTCTCCCATGTATTAGCCTTGGTATAATTAGTCAATTCTGCGCTCTAATGGAATATACTTCTATGTGTCTCTTTTCCAAGGTAATGAATCCTTTTTCTATTGTTGGGATTTCACACATGTGAATCCGTTGTTTATGGATTGGGATGTCTATACCAAAATCAGGACAGTGTAAATTCATTTTGTCCACAGTGTCCACATATGTACATAGCACTAATTTACACAATTACAAGACCGCATGTCGATATTACAGCTGGAGAGCACTGAACAAAATAAGTAATGAAAATAAATTATTAAATGAACACTTCTTTTTAATACTTACTGTATTTGTTTGGCTGTTGTACTCTCTGAAGTTGCAGATCCACTAACTGCACAAATATTAAGCCTAGTATATTGGGGGACCCAGGGTACTGTTGGGGGACCCAGGGTACAGTGCAGTTGGCATTAAATAGTAGGGGGGAGGGTGGGCAATAGCAGCTTAGACAGCAGTCTATGAGAGCTGAGTGCTGTTTAGAAGTGCTGGCAGTGTATTAGTGTATAGTAGTAGTAACAGTACTTAGTGCTCTGCTGGGGGCAGAGTCTACTTCCTTTCTTGGGTCACATATTTATAAATGGGTTCAGGGTCACACTAACCCTTGAGACCCTTAGCAGTCATACCCCTACGTTTACAGTAGTTAAGTCACTGAGCATTCACGTACACATGCAGATTATGTCTGCACTAGACTTGAGTAATGAGTACTGGGCACATTCATTTTCAACTTTTGATTTTTCTCATCTGCTTAACTGATACTCGGAATAAGGTCCATAATGTCCTTTGACCACAGAGTAAGATTACTGCATTTATTTTATTTACTTTAAAGTCTACTGCAACCATATAAGTTCTCCTATTAAAAATAACATTTTCAATAGTATAAAGTATAAAAGATTTCTTTCACACACCTAAGAGTTAGCATTTTTCTTTATTTTAGACATTTTATCACGGTTCTTTACAGCTAATTCTATGGGGAAAATTTACTTATCATTTGTTTGGTATGCGGTTTCTAAATCACCACAATTGGATTCGGTTTCCAATCCCCAAACCGTATGATTTATTATTTTGTGTTTTGGAGTCTGAAAATTCAAACCACATATGATGTGTTGTGGTTTCAATAACTCTGTATTATGCATGGTACACTGGATGTAACACAAGCATTTTGGTAGAAGTTTTGGTAAGAAAAGAGCATGTTCTAGACGAGTGACAAGTACTGACTCTGGGCCAGATTCACATTTACACTCTCATGACTTAAGCTGGCCATACACTATGCAATAAATTGTTCCAATCGATCAGCTTTAGTCAAGAGTGGGCAAAACCATGTGTTACAGGTGAGAGATGATGTTTCCAGCACAAGTGTAATAACAGTGTAACAGTAACGCTGGTCAGTATCTGTGTGCAACATGCAAGGCTCCGGTACAGGCTTCAGCTGTCAGGAGAGGAAGTTCCTCTATAAATGGATGAATGGCAGGCATCAACTAATTGGACGAGGTGTCTATCAATCATACGGGATGCCACGCTGCAGCTGAGATGAGTATGAATGTGTTTTTTCTTTTTTTACTTCTTTAATCAAAGAAGGTTTTCCTTATTGATCCAGAACAATCTGAATTCCCAGACACGTAGGGGGAGGGGGTCTTTCCCTATACCCACGGCAATCTGCATACTGCAGTAGTTTATTTTCTTGCCTTCATCATTAAATCTGGTCTCACTCGTGTTTCTGGATCTGAACATTAATACCCCGTGCACATTACCTCAAATTTTTTGATGAAAAAGCTGCTTCTAAACTCAGTGTGAACGCTCCTTGTACAAAAAGCCGGCTACTGAAAGTTGGTGTTCAGAGCCTGCTTTTTAGAAGGGGTTTTGCCCTTCTAAAACAGTAAAATAGTACATAGCTGGCTTTCCTCTCCCATTGTGTTTGTGCA
>JABWIB010000295.1:126830-144403 GCA_016617825.1 Platyplectrum ornatum
TATATATATATATATATATATATATATATATATATATATTATCTGTCGGTGTGTGTGTTTATGTATTTATTTATACTTGCTTCTGTGTTTGTTGTATGTAGAAATCTCAATTATGTTTATTGCATTTTTTATTTATTTCCATCATTTTTCATTAGAATATTAGCAGGGTTCCCTCTATGTTTCTTTCTCTGTACTTTAGTATCTGATACTGTGGGACAGTACACATGTATTTATGTATTTGTTTATGATATGCTCAGTGTCTTTTTCAGAATTCCCAATTGCAGTACATAGAATTATTCACATATCTATGAAGTAAATCTCCTACAATCAAAGTTACTGTTATGTGTTCCGCTAATAACAGGTTGAATGTACAGGTTCCATTATCATCTATGAAGCTATGAGTATATTTCATGTTTTAAACAACTTGTCAGTAACTTTCATACACAAACACATATCACACACAATCCATCCTGCTTATATATCAGGAGGCCTATGTGTCTACACGTCTATGACAATCTATCTATCTATCTATCTATCTATCTATCTATCTATCTATCTATCTCACATCCCTCCTTTCTATCTATACTCTCACTGTTTCTGTGTTGTAGATGAGTGCACTTGTAAGAGTAGACATCAATTGTAAACCCAGTATTGCATGCTTACAGCTGTGTATATAAATATATTTATATGATACATATTATAGTCCAGTGGACAATGCCATTCCATTGACTCCCCTCAAGTAGAGAATTTGCTCAATAACATGCTGCGCATGCGCATAGAAGACATCTGGTACCCTAACTCCACGTGTTATGAATATGTATGACTCTGCTCACCCTGAGCCTACGAAACGGCGAAGAATCGGATCCCACGGTGAGATTTGTTGATGTACATATTTCAATTATTAATAGTATTTCTAGGTTTATCATTCCAACAGAAATATTCTTTTTACTGGTGATTGTATATCCTAACCTTACCTTACAATGATTATTTAAATACGATTATTTATATTATAGTTTCTATACACTGGACTTCATGCCAAAAATCTCACTCATATCACAGATTTACAATATTATATGTGTGCAAAATGAAAGTGTGCAGTTATAAAGAACTCAACACAAAGTGTAGCAATGCTAAATTATATATATTGATATAACCATAACTAGCAGCGAAAAGGGGTAAATATAAAGACTGCAACAAAGTGGCCACCAAGTTTTTGAGGATACTATTATTAATATTATAGATAATAAAAGAATAAATATAACACAACGATAAATAATAATAATAATAATAATAATAATATTTTCTATTTTCTATATTATATTGTGAATTAAGTATGATTTCCTTTTATTTTCTATATATTTACGCCAGACATTTGGCGTACTGTTGTGTTCATATTTATGTTATTTGTGCTATTGTAAAGGACTGGGGAAGCCTATGATCATCATCACCATCAGCAGCAGCAGCAGCAGCTTTGTAATTAGCAGCAATCAATGTATACAATTAAGAAGCGGCGTGCTCGGCGTTATCCCACCAATGCAGCGATATCGGCGCTGATATCACCGCGGGTCATGGACACAAGAGATGGGAACTCAGGAACGTCGTTCCCACGAGAAACATGCGAGGCTCCATGAAGGAGGCAATCCCTGATTTATGTCTTATGCTAAATAATGGGAACATACAGGGTGTGCAGCCATAGCCATACTATCCTGCCCATCACTGTGCCTCATCACTGCTGGGGCAACTAACTAACCTCCTTTCATGATCGCCTTCTCCAAGTCAATGTCCAGGGTCAAATCTCAAAACACAGTCCTGATATATATATATATATATATATATATGTGTGTGTGTGTGTGTGTGTGTTCATTGTTATTTTTATGCTGAGATATATAACCATAATATAATTTGTGATGAGATATATAACTATAAAACGGTCAATTACAAAACAGGTTGTAAAAGAAGTATCTTTGCAGAAAGCGTAAAGTTACAAGAAAAAATAGAAAGTTGTAGTTGTAGAAGTTATCAAGTGGGATTTGCGGCGCTCTCTGCAGGGAAGGAAACTGTGCTAGTTCAAAGCCACATGAACCAACGTGACAATATAAGCCATTAAAATATCATCCTGACGGCTCATTTCTGCCTCATCATACTTTCCCTAACTGCCTTCAGAGAGCCAGAAAAGCAAGAAATGAAGGGTGACAGGATGAAGGAACAGCTAAGTATTTTGGTGCTGCCCCTGAAGTCCTAAGAATATCTGCAGCCCCTATTGCAACAGGTGGAGTGACGGTAAGCCAGGCTAGCACTTTACATAGCCCACTCCTGGTCAGCCTCTCTCTTGGCGATTGCATAGCCCTGAACATAGCTTTCCACCAGGAATGTTTGTCAAGAAATCTTTTGTGCAGACCTTTAAATAGCAATCAGTAAGAAAAAGAATATCTTAGGTGAGAATAGGTTGCAGGGGCCATTACCATGCCAATAGACAAGGGGAGTGGGAAGAACAGGCTTCCGCTGCTGCTTTCAATAGAGTCACTGATTTCGCTGTCTTAGCATCGCCTCGGGATGGAAAATTAGTATAGAAAAAAAGGAATCAATTCATTGGCTTTTATATTTAATTATCAACTCTATTGTCTGCACTGATTAATACATCTTACAATTGTTTAGTGAATCGCCTCAAATCTATATGATGAATTGGTAGAAGGACTTGCACCTATGAAAGAAGGCAGAATATATGACTTAGTAAATAGGGCATATCTTGCTGGATCACTGTATATGCTGGGGACAAGTTTGGATGTGCTCATCAGAATTAATTAAGTCTGTGATTATTTTATTCCCCATTACGGGGTAATCTGATTGTTCTCCAGTCTGATGTGAAATCATCAAAAATGAGCTGATACATGTGAAATACAATTTATTTCGCCTTTTATTGTAGAATCTAAAGATGCTTCATGCCATAACCGGTGGAGTAATGGTCTCTGCAATGGAGAGTTTTTGTAGCTGTTACTGCTTTGTCTTAATAAAAAGAGAAAACAGTCGCTTTTATTATTTTTATGTGTTACTGGAAATGTAGTTAATGGGTCTAGATGAGTGTTGAAGGATAAATCTATTGATGTCGCCGACTTTGGAAATACCGTAGAGTTTGACCTCTGACCTTAGACCAACCACATGTGCACATGTAGATCCCTACATGGTAAATAGTATCTCCAATATAATCGGTGTTTTCTCTGTTTTTATTCTCCATGCACACATAACAATGATTGCATTCATTGCATTTTTACTAATACATAGAGGACACCATTAGAAAAGCATTGTTAGCGTGCTGGGTTGCCATTATATTTAGATAGGTCAGCCTTACACATGGACCTGAGTTGTTTTACCAAACATTGCAACAAGTTTATCCAGGTGCTGTTATATGAGACACATCCACAAGTGTTAAAAGCAGCAAATTGCTTTAAATAAAAGACACATTTCCCTGTAGTTCTGTAGGCACTCATATCTTCTGAAGTCTTTGGTGCCACATTTAGCAAAGTGTGAAACATTGATGCGGTGTTAGTATTGTGGATAGCCTGGCGCAATTAAAGTATAGTATAGATATAAAGTTTAGATATATAAAATCTTTATATCATTGGGACACTTTGTATTTAATCTAATTGTGTGTTTTCATGAAATAGATTTTGAATTAAATATATATAACGCATATATGATTAGCAAGAATGTAGTTAATACCCAAAATACCTTTATACAACAATTTAGCAAGAATATAAATTTTATTTTATATATATATATATATATATATATATATATATATATAAAATGTATTTATTTATTTACAGAAATATATTTAACTAACATGTATTTTTTACTTATAATTTGTGCGCATGTTTTATATCAGTGTTGGGTGTCATGATTTTTTGTTGAATTGCCTCTGATACATATTACAATCTTGGAATGAAGTCGACCTTGTGCCTAGTGGCCAGGTTTACAGTTGCGCCTTGTACTGGAACAGCCCAAAATCCAAAGGAATGTGAGCAGGAATCCCTAGCTGTATGCCATCAATAAGTGGAAACATGACCAGTACATTCACAATGATACTCAGAAATCCTTAAGGCAAATATGCATGCAGAGACCGGTCATGCTTCAAATGTGTGCCATACCATTTAGAATTGGCAAAGTACGTGGAAATCCAATAAAACGCACATTATTAAACAGAAAGAGGAAATGAAGCCGATGTATTACTTATTACAACATTTCTATGTGTTACAGGTTGGAGTGTGCACCAACTCACATCTTAAAAAAAGAGAGACTCCAAGAAGATGGGGTTCTGCTGCCCCTCTGTAATAAAGAAGATGCTAGGACATTTAGAATCCATCATGAAGGTCCCAAGTAAGTGTAAAGGATGACCCTCTTACAGCTCCCAGGGACCATATATTTTTGAGCTTTGTTTGCATTAACATGCATCCACACAAATCAGTGAACTAACACCCCACTAGCATCTGCTTAGTCTTGCTCACTGGCCATTCATTTAAAGATACTGGAATTAATATTTGACGGGTCTCTCATTGTAACATCCACCCCTGACCCTGTGTGACTGCATTGTCACATTACTCTATGACATATTCATCTGGAATTTATTTACGGACGATTTGATTGAAATGAGCTTTGACATGTATTGGGTCTTATTAAAAAAAGAAGACTTTGATCTTCCTGATGGGGTTTACATGATATGTATCATCCTTACTACGGACACCATGCTTCCTCAATGTGGTGGCTACCATGTCCTCACAATGAGGTCTGAGTAGTTAGCGGCGCCTGACGCCTCATTTGACAGAGATACTTTAATCTGGGAGCTGGTATGTCACAAACCTCATACAAGGGACACTTATCGCCCACCTACTCCCTATAGGATAATATTCATACAGCTATTTAGACGGGTTTACTGGGCTCTAGACAGACTATCACTGCCACTAGAGAAGACAAGCGATTCTGCTCCATTTTATTGTTAAATATGTACGTATGAGGTGTGACAAGTAAGTGAGACTGATAAGCAATATATCAGTATGAAACATGTGACTAATAAGCTTTCAATCTTACACATGACATTCTATTTATTAAAAGGAAAATAACCTATTAAATCTCAAGCGAAAACAAAATGTAACGCTATGCCTTACTTCATTATACACAGCATATATTGTCATGGTACAATAAAAAAAGTGATAGCGAAAATGGGAGCGATGGGGGGGGGGAAGACTGGGGGATACTCTAGACTGGGGGATACTCTGCAGATAGATAGATAAATAAATATCTATATATATATATATATATATAGCTAGATAGATAGATATATATAGACATTGACATATAGACATTCCTTACAATAGTGACTTTCACAATAAGACCTATAACCAGTATAGTGTGTTTGTGTGTGTGTGTATTTGTGTGTATGTGTGTGTGTGTTTGTGTTCTTGTGTGTCTGTGTGTGTGTATTTGTGTGTGTATGTATGTGTGTGTATGTGTATGTATGTATGTATGTATGTATCTATCTGTGTGTGTGTGTGTGTGTGTGTGTGTGTGTGTGTATATGTGTATAGTTGTTTAAAAACTAGTTTGAAGTCTTTAAAATAAAAATACTGTTTGACGTTTCAATATTCTGATGTGCTTTGTATAAATTATTATGCTGACATATTTGCTGAGGATAAGAATCTATTGCGCCTCTAAATAATGACAAATCTGTTTTTTCCATAGCACATAATCATATTGTCACCTGAAGCCAGCACAGAGACGTGACATTATGAGGACCGCGATATAGTTAGGTAAGATCTCTGCAAGTTTAGGTTAAAAATGGTCTTTTCAGAGTTCACACAGTATTCAAATCACTGATCATCGAGATATATCGCCATAGATTAGTTTTTAGAGGTGTCATTTCATTGAGTTAATGCATCTTTTTATTAATAAGAAAATAAAGACGCGGAACTTTACCAAACTCACAGTCATCAAGCACCATGCCCTGATAGATCTAAAAGCATAATTTAGATGTAATATATTATATGTAATCAATATATACATTCACCTCCTATTAAAGGCCCCGTGAAAGTCCTGGATTTATGAATGTTTAAACATTCGGGATCACAATTGCCTTTCCTTCTTGAAATAAAAGTGGAGTTATTATACATCATCTTTCTTTATCCCCCCCAATAAATGTATAACTATAGTTTGTCAGTTATTGTTTTATTTATGTTGAAATAATTAGTAATATTAGAACTTTCTCAATTCTTTTCTACTCCAGGTCATTAAACCAATAAATTGTCTTCAGCATATTTGCCACTAAAACACTTCACATACACAATCCACGCTCCACCAAGCCACTTGTACTGTAATCTTTACTGTATTGAGAGCGGCCTAAGAAACTCTCACAACATATATTTAAATTATTGTGTACTACTGTGTGCTGTGTACATTGTGTACATGAACTCACCCGTAATCAGATAAGAAGAGGTTATGCTTTATTGGGCCTGAAAATTATAATCTTACTCTATACCCTAATCTCAACTTTCTAAATAACCTCTCAACTACACACATCAGTTCCTGTAGTGGGGAAATACACAATTAAAACATTCTAATGGTGTTTCACGAATTAATGGTCTTATCGGACTATTTAGTCGTTGAGCGATTGAATCTTCAGGTAATAATGCTTTTAAATAAATCGATTTGTAGACTCCTATCCTCCAATTACCTCAAGAAGAACCGCAAGTGGAGGGAGAGGTGTGCTGTGACTTTATCACTTATTACTGGTAGTTACTTATAACTTACCACCCAGAAAAACGTCATACAATATTTCATAAATTAAAAATGTTAAAATTAAGCTGGAAACTTATTCAGAGGCCGAGGAATCTTTGTCATTAAAATAATCAAAAAATAAAGTAATATATATATATATATATATATATATATATATATATATACATATATATATATATTCTAACTTATAATATGTATATATATATATATATATACATATATATATATATATATATTTCTAACTTATTTTATAATATATATATATATATATATATATATATACACACACACACAAATTATGTGCTAGAGTGAGAGGAACATTTCTCATGAATATGAATTTTATTAGTTAATTCTTAATTACATGCATTTTGGTGCTAGCACAATACTGTCTATGGTTTTACAATGTCAGTACTTTTATTTTAGAGACAGTTACTATAACTAGAGAAGAAACTAGCCTTTCATCATCTACAATGGAATAACAACAAGAACACATTGTTTGCTGTAGTGGAAACCTTATGTGTCTTATTATGTGTTTTAAATGTCATTTATTTATTTTTTGCAATATTTTCCTGCACTTTTGAGTCCATTTGAATAACAAAATAAAGCGTGTCCGAGAACCCCAGGCATCAGTGTTGTTAGTGTGAGGAGGGGGGGGGGGTGGGGGGCAAGCCTGGTGCCCCCCTTGCTTCTGCGCAGACTCAGTGCTGTCTTGTGTCCCCTCAGAATGCTTTCAGGCTTCGGCGGGACGTCAATCATCCGCAGGCAGCCAATCACAGAGAGCAGTTATTGTTGAGCTCTCTGGGCAGTAGCAGTGTCTATGAATCTCTATTCAGTGTCTCAATGCTTCCTGCTGCTGCTTCTCAAGCGTAGGGGATCCCACTTAGACATAAAAGACACACAAAAAAAAACTTGAAAAACTTTTTTTGGGGAAAAAAAAAAGTTTTTATTTTATTCTTTTCCCACAGCCAGGTGATTGTAACCTGCAATGAGTGTGGATGCTTTGGGGAACACAGTGATGGACCCTGCATTTTCCAAACGGAGCACGGCGCTGAGAATAGTTGACTTGGCAGGGGCTCATCATCATCATCATCACCACCACCACCATCCTCATCATCACCACCCCCCTCAGACTATGACAGGCTTCCCGGGGTACGTGGGTCATTCCCACTCAATGGCTCATAGGCACCCTGGGGAGTATGCTGCTGATTCTCGCCTAGGGCCAAGTCCTGCATTCCGTCCAGAACACATGGGGCATCATCCAGCGGCCCTAAAACTCAGCCCTGCCCATAGCCCTCACCACCATCACCTTCACCACCATCATATGGCAGGCCATGCTGAGGCTGCCTCCACTCAAACAGGAGCATTTGTCCCGGCTCATTCAGCGACTGTGCCCTACTCCAGTCTGCCCCACTCAGCCCAGTCTCTGTCTGCAGGTAGGGACTTTCTAATAGGGAGAGATCTGACAGTTCAAGTCATGCCAGGTCTGAGTGAGCAGCACTCTGCTGCAGCATCTCACCATGGAATGTTTGTTTCAACAACAGGTAGCTACCCCGGGCAGCATAGCCACCACACGGATCATGGAAGCCATCCTTACTTCTCTGGACCTCATCATGAGCACCATGCCCAGGGAACCCCAGGTGGCCACCAGCCTCTGAACGGACAGATCCGATTGGGGCTACCTGGAGATATGTACGCCAGGTCTGATCACTTCTCTCAACCAGTGTCTAGGACAGACCCGTTTTCTTCTGCGTCTCTGCACGGCTACGGTGGCATGAACTTGAATATGAACATCACTCCTCACCACGGACCTGGAGCCTTCTTTCGTTACATGAGGCAAGCCATCAAGCAGGAGCTCATCTGCAAGTGGATAGAGGAGGACCAGCTCCCCAAAAAACTTTGCTCCAAAACTTTCACCACCATGCATGAGCTGGTGACACATGTCACGGTGGAGCATGTAGGGGGACCGGAGCAATCCAATCATATATGTTTCTGGGAAGAGTGTGCCAGGGAAGGGAAGCCCTTCAAAGCCAAATACAAACTTGTCAACCACATCAGAGTCCACACTGGTGAGAAGCCTTTCCCATGCCCCTTTCCTGGCTGTGGCAAGGTCTTTGCCCGTTCAGAAAACCTTAAAATCCACAAAAGAACTCACACAGGTCAGTACATATCGCTGTATATATTCCTCCTCTCATGGCATGCATTTTATTTCTATATTATTATTATTACTCTTAATTTATGCTTGTCACTTAGCACTATATTGCATTGCTGTTTACAACTTCCTACATTAAGTGGCCGTATAAATAAATTGATTATAATCCCCAGAGATGTTTTATGAACGCTTTCATTTTGTGATCTGATTGATTTAAAGCTCTGGGGATTATATATGAATCAAGCTAGAAGAAGGGTAAATAGATTGGAGCACGTGGTTGTAAACTTTCATTCAGCCTAATTAATATTTATGAAAAATACTACACAAATTTTACGGGCACCACAAATGGGATTTTATGGTCAAGATAAACTATTAAACATGGATTACAGAGGCTCTGTCATTGAAACATATTTAGTTATAATTCAATCTGACCATTTATCCTCTCCCTCCTCCTGAATGATAAAAGGCGGTATATTCTACATCGCGTTTATGGGCGCTTATTATGTGTTATTTCGCATTTTATTCCATCCCAACAAACATATTTACTGTCATTATTTGTGCACATTTATATTTGGGACACTCAATATTGTGATATTGTTTTAATTCAACGCATTTTTAATGTTTACATTGATTTGTAATTTTTTAAACAAATTGTTACAGTCTAAAAAACCTTTAATTTCACCTTTTACTTCGCCTTCACCTTTTACTTTGCAAATGTGTTTTTACCTTTTATCATAGTTTCCTAATTATTTCATTTGATGCTATTTCTTACTGGATTTCCTGCCCGTTTCTTCTTTGTTTCCCCATTTCCTTTTATTAAAAAACAAAAGAAAAGAAGAGAGAGAGAGAGAACAAGTTTGCCTGTAGTTGTGAACAGGTGCTGTGCTATGTATGCTTTCATGTCAGACTGTCCCTAAAGTAAATAGACATTTCTGCTCCTACTACTGAGAATGTCATCCATAAAATGACGAGGGTCATATTGAAAAGTATAGAGCAACGAAAGGCTCCTAATATCTAATACAATCCTATATAAACTTTATAGGAATGGCGCCTGCTACCAGATCTTCTATTGAATATTTTATGTACACAGTAACTGTTATTTAACTCTATGTGGAGGGACATTGTTCCATGTGGTGGAAATGTATTAATGGCTTGTGTTCTACACTGAAATTCGACAATCCAAACTCTGTATTCTATGGCTTTTATGCTGAGAATTTTTTTAAGTTTTGAGTTTAAAAATGTATATTACGCTGCATAATAATAATATTAATACTAATAATATTATTAATAGTATTAGTAATAATAATAATAATAATAATAAGAAGAATACATAGATAACAGTGAGGATATAATAGTAAAGTATTAAGTTAGTGTTTTCTTGTTGTATTTTATAACCATTTCATTGGCGACTATTTGAGTTTTGTTGTTCCATATGTACATTCTCCACCTTAATATATGTGTTTCTTATTTGTAGATAGTGTCAGTAAGTAATGAATGTCATAGATATGAGAAAACATTGTTGGAACATATTAAAATACACTTCACAGCCTGGTGCTTGCCATGGACTATTTTCCCACGAGATTCCTAAGTTAGTGCTTGGATATTATTTTCTAATGTATTTGCCTGGTATGTAAGTACAGCAGATGGAGCTCAGTGTTTAGTACATAAGTCTGTTTGGACCGTAGGTATTAGCATTGTGAAAGAGATGGGGATATTTCAGCAGACACCGGTGCTGTGTGGGAAATGGCTTCTTCTCAGAATTTAAATTCCAAGCGATAAACACAGCTCTGGCATATTAACAGGTTACAATGAATGGGAAGCTACGCCCAGGTCACGTAAATAAAACGCGCATATGCCCGCGTCTAGTGATGCAAAGTCTCGTCTAATGCACTTTTCATGGGCAATAAATAGTGTGGATTAATAAAATACTATCTCCAGATCAACCCAGCACTGTGCATAATAATGCTGTGTCTATCACCAGATCCATCCAGCACTGTGCATAATAATGCTGTGTCTATCTCCAGATCCATACAGCACTGTGCATAATAATGCTGTCAGCAATGTGGAACAAAATAAGTCCAGGTGCATATTAAATTGAGCATCGGGAACCTGTTGGACCTAAAGCGATGCCAGTTTCTCATTACCCTTTTCTCTGATGTGTATACTGCAACCTGGATCTGTTTCCAAATATTATTAGTTTTTCACATGCTTAATTTCGTTACATTTCCCAAAAGCAAATACAAGTTTCTAACTAGCAGTAGAAGAGACAAAGTTTATTGTGATATGAAGGTTTGGAAGCAATAGACTTATCCAGCCATATATCTGTGTCAATAATACGAATATTATGTGTGTTTCATGTGTGTGTGTTTTTGACTCAAACACACACACACATATATATATATATATATATATATATATATATATATATCTGTTCTCCTGTGTAGTTGCTATTGTTATATTGTGTATACTGCACAATAAATAGCAGAATTTTATATTAGTATTAGCAAGTAGACCCCAGGTATAAAAATATCGCAGACACTAGGGTGGCCTTTAATATGACACATACATAGCAGATAGGAAGCCTTCTGTTAATATCATGCAGTTTCCAGAGACAATTGGGACATGATCTATTCCATTATTATATGATCTTATGGTTTCTCTTGTCTTCCAGGTGAAAAACCTTTCAAATGTGAGTTTGAAGGATGTGACAGACGTTTTGCCAACAGCAGTGATAGAAAGAAGCATTCACATGTCCACACCAGCGACAAACCCTACAACTGCAAAGTGAGAGGTTGTGACAAGTCGTACACACACCCCAGCTCATTGAGGAAACATATGAAAGTGCACTGCAAATCTCCACCCCCCAGCTCAGGCTATGAGTCCTCCATCCCTTCCCTGGTATCTCCATCCTCGGATTCAGGACATGACCCTGCAGCCACTTCTTCTCATTCAGAGCCACTCACATCCTCCCAGGCTAACCTGAGTGAATGGTATGTGTGCCAGAGCTCAGGGGCCAGTGGCATTCCCACCCCTCCCAGTCACACTCCATCACCTGAGCACCGGAAAGCTACATACAACAACTGCGATGCTAGACCAAACTACTAGACTGCTGGCAAACTTTTCCTATGCCTTTCCTATGTGCTGTACTGTATTTTCTATAGACTGGAAAGAGGTCACTATGGTGGATGACAAGCATCAAGGCTGATGTGAATGTAAAAGCATTGTGTGGTATGTGTGTGGCTGTGTGTCCCTCTGTCTATCCTGTGTTTGCCCAGAGAAGCACAAAGCAGAAACTTTCCACACCCTCTTACCCTCCTAAAATAATGCTTCTCCTGCCAGGACTTCTCCCCCTGAAGAGCCAAAGTGTTTTATTAAGGATTTCTACACGATGCACTCAACAACTTCTCAGAGACATGCTCTCACCATGCAATTCCTAATATTAGCCAGATCAGTGCCAGTGCTTTTATAAAGTCATTTCTTTTTTCTTTTTTTTTTGTTACTGGTTTGTTTAAAACAAACAATAAAATATTTTAATAGATGACCAAGGTCCGCTAAATGTACATACAGACAGATCATGTGGTATATGTTGATGTGTATATATTTGTTCGATGTAAAGGGACCAAGTTTGTCCACATGGACTACACTATCAATTGTGTAATAATTTTATTAAAAAAGGTCACATTGCTGTTTTTTTTTTTTTTTTTTTAAAGACAATGGTGTTAACTGTGTTGTTAAAATAATGTTATTGTACAGACAGGAGTATTAAACATGTATGTGACAAGTCATTCCAGATACCTTACAGGAGCATACATCATGTTCTGTCAAATAAACTCTTTTTTGTACTATGAAAAGGAGATGTGGTGTATCCTTGATTTTATTAGCAGCGTACTCTGATGGGGTCCAGGCACTGTGTATGTGTATAGCATGATGCCTATGGACAGGAGTGGCACATAGCTATGGTAAAATCAGTGGGGTGACTTCAGCTCAGGGATCCCATTTCTCTTCTCCAAATGGTGGCTGGGAGCTTTTTTTTTATGGATAGGGAATGTATACTGAGCATCTGCAGAGCACTTTGCATATGAGAGTTCAGATCTGCTTGCCATTCTTGTCTTTGGATGTGAATTTCTCAAAGTGTTGGCTTCTATAGGCTAATCACCTTTAATTTTTCATTTCCTTGTTACAGATGTCTGCCCTGTTGCTCTCAAGGTAATCTAGCCAGCCCCAGCTGAAAGCCTGAATATTATGCTTTAGACATCAAAGGCCCCCTCTACAAAGAAGTATTGTTCTCTCCGGTGCATCTTCATGGTAAGTTAGGATTTCTATGGCAGTAGGCAAGTCATACTTAATTCCTGAAAGGCTGAAGTCTGGAGCCTCTACACTCTTTTCATTAAGGACATAATATTTACGTCTAAAGGGCTCTTTCACGTATATATTTTTCTTTGACTCCATCTAAATCATTTTCATTTAATTTCCAGTAAACAAAACCCACGCGAATAGGCACTTGTTCCCCATCATAATAAAAATGGGGGATAATGGGGATGGGAAGAAAGGGGCCGCCTGAATTGAGGCGTCAGGATACTTTTGTTTCTGCTTTCTTCACTGATCAGAGAATTCATTTTGATTTGATGGGCAAATTTCTAAAGGCGAGGAAATGGTTTTTAAGGGGAAGAATGGAAGAAAGGCCTAATCAAGTTCGGGTTGTTCAAAGAGTCTGGTTTTGGGGTTGAAAGTGTGAGTTTTACGGTGCATGCCATGTTAAGGTCTCTATGGTAATAACCCGGCAATAGCAAGCTGGCTTCAAAGGAGGCACACTCCATTTGAGACACAGTCTATTAAGATACATTTGGACTGACCTTTGGTTTCATGCTAGCTTAATAAAAGCAGATCTTCCTCTATATAATATAGCATTCCACCCATACAATCCTCCGCCACAGCATAGTCACTAAACCAAAAGAGCGCAACTCTAATTACTGAGCGCAAACTTCCGACAATACAAAAACGATGCTCCGACATAAACATCTAATGGCGTGGGAGTGACTCTCATGTCTGTTTACCTTTCCATAACAATCTGAAGGCGAGCTGACAATAACCCTATACAAGGCGAGGACATCAATGTCCTATGGACTGAACCAGCTCTTACGATTAGTGATGGTCCTAGATCCATTTAACCCCTTGCGGGCGTAGCCTGCCTGCGCCTGGAAAATAGGATGCAGGCAATGTCCAAGTAATTGTCTTGTTGTTTATTTTATCCAAGTACCTCTGTGAATAGGAGAAAAATAAACACGACAAAAAAATCCAAACAGTTCACTCCCTTTAGTGGCAGATCATGGGGATGAATAAAAAGGATGGTCCGGAGGCTTTTCACTTAGGAAATCTTTGAAGTGGGAATTATTATCTGAGACATTCTTCCTTGTTGTCCTAACAACGTTGGTGAAACGTTAAAGGTTCTTTGTCAGTGATTTGTGAAGTCCAGGCATCCAGTTAGCTAAAAAGCCAGTCACTACCCTGGCTAAAGATCATCTTAACCGTGACATACCCAGACACTCCACATACACTGTGTATGCTGCTCCCCCATAACCATAGAGCTGGCTTTCCCAAAAACTCCAAACTCTGCTACTGTAACTAGAAATAATAATACTAATATTATTGATGATAATAATAATAATAATTATTATTTTTATTATTACTATTATTATTATAATTATTATTACTATTATTATTATTTTTATTATTAATAACAACAACAATAATAATAATGCAAAAAAAAAACCAACCAACTCATTCCTTTATTTATTGCTTTAATGAAAACTGAAATATTATCATTTAAACCATTTAAATTTAGTATTTTGTACTGAAATGCTAGTAAAATAATTTTTTAAAAATGTGCTTATTTGTTAATATTAAACATTAATATTTTATCATTGTTTAGTTGTTGTTGACGTTTTCATTTGATAGTGAGAAAATCTTAATTGTTTAACCAACAACAACATATTGATACTAATGCAGAATGTTTTGGGTGCTGGTGCTGTGGATGTACAGCAATGAGCATGCATGTCTCACAAATCCAACTGTAATGTCATTACAACCATCTGCTACTTTAGGAATGGGGCAGTCAACCGCAGTCAATGAACATTTATGCTGAAGTCTGTTGGATAACTGCAGTTGGTGCAAGTACTAAAAATTGACATCTCATCTCATTTTGGGTGCACTGAAGACTGCGGAAAATCTACACGGAACTACTCATCTGGGGATAGTTTTTTCTATTGTAAGCGTTGTTGTTTTAGCACTGTGCATGTGTAAAACATGGCTGATCCTCTTGTGATTGCATCCGTGTGCTGTGTGCTAGTGGAAAGGGGTGTTCCATTATCTAATAATAGGAATGTGGGAGCTTCCATATTTACCCTGTGCTTCCTCCTAAAATCCTGCATCAGCCCAACACCATGCATACATTACATTACGTAAGCCGTGGAAATATAGAATAAAACATTATAATGTTCTCTGGATTCTCTATGCTATATTTTTTACAATAGAATTTCAGCACGTTTTGCAAATATATTTTTATAATTTATTTACATTTAGTTTTAGTACTTTCAAAAAGACAATATAATGCATTTAAATTGTGTATAAAAGCTTTATTGTACTTAAACAGCACATAGATGAGGCCAATTTTAAATAATTACAAAAGATACTTTAAAACATTCACAACTTGCATAGGCGGCTGTATTACACCTCTCAGTCTATTTGCCTGTACAGCATTACTACTCATGTAAATAACATGCACTTGTCTCTGGTATGGAATATGTCTCCACTACGATGAATATCTGGATCAGCAACATTTTCTACAACATAATGAACCTGATTTCGAGTTTTAGGGCAGCAGATATGGGAATCCACCTTTGAAGCTGCACACGTCCTATCCAGAGATCTGACACTTGCACTGTGGATGGGACATACAGAAAAGGTGCAATCATTTTAAACATACAGATGCGTATAGACAGAGGCTGTGAGGAGCAATGCAGCGGTCTATAAGTGGACATGTTTGAATTAGATTTAGTTTTTGCTTTTTAGCTACAATGAGCTCTAGAAAATTTTGTAAACTCTTAACTAATGTCTGTGTAGTATATATGACAATGCGATGCTATTCAGGCTTTAAAATATCATTATTGTGTCTTTTATGATCAAAAAATGCTTTCAAAATGAATTGATGCTTACATTTGTACATGTGGTGGGATGATTTACAGCAAATATAGGGACATGTATGTAATATACTGTACATACAAATGACCTTTATTTTACACTTACACCAGCCCCTGATCTGGTATAATGTTTTAGGAGTAAGTGTGTGGAATATAGTGGAACACCTTTATTCCATAAAATCATATAAAAGTCTGCTTCCGACTTATTTGTTCTTGCTCCCATTCTGCACATGCGCAAAACGAATTGCCAGCCCTGAAACAGCCCCAGTGTCTTCCATCATGCTCTGTGCACATCTTGTTAAGTGAAACTCCTATTTACAGAACAGGTGTAGAGTTGGTTGATAGAGTGCAAGTTTAATCCCTCTATGCCCTGTGAACCTCTTCAGCACCGGGAGGTTGGCTGCTTTGCAAATGTCCCCTCTTTGAAAGTGCCTAGAGTGGTAATTTGGATTTTCCTGCTCAGTCATCTGTCCACAGGGAGCTGGGCTGTGATTACAAAGTTACTTAGCATGGTCCATAGAAAGGTTTTAAGGTCACTAGTGACTCAAGAAGTATTTAACTGACAAGATTAACTAGCTTTAACAAAAGAGGCAAGCGCGTTTTCCATTCCCTCACTTGTATGGCTTTGTGGAAATACACATCAAAGCCACAAACCATGAATTTGACTGCAAAATATATCAATAAATGTTAAGAAATAAAGTCAAATGACTGCAATTATATATTCGAGAACACATAGTTCCTGAACCAGACTCCAGCACAAAAAAGGCAATTTACATTTGTAATAATATATTGTCATATATTGTAATAATATATGTAAGTGTAGCTCTGGGTCTGCATATAAATGCAGTCTTATGTGTATGGTCACAAAACCGTTAAGACACAATTACGTTATATTTGTTATCTATGGCCGAAATAATGAATATTCTTCATGTGAGCAATCTCTATTAATTGAGGATGTGAATGTAATAAATAATTAAAGCAAAATATTAATACCATGCACCTTTGTTTGCATCGGTATAGAGTGGAGAGGGATATTCAATAATATTTTGATTAGAAATGTTTTTCAGTGATTCTGCTAATAATAAATGGCCTTAAATTCATTTCCACAAATAAATGACCTTATATGTCCTACATATGTAAAAAACAAGAGATAAGATAAGCAAAAAAGAAACTCATTAAAGGATTTCAGGGTCATAAACTCATACAATATGCAACTCTTCCATCCATACACAACATTACAGTTAATATTTTCTTTAAATCCTGAATAGTAGACGTCACATGGGCGTAACTACCACTACAGCAGCCATAGCGACAGCTATGGGGCCCGCAGCCCTAGGGGGCCCGCTGGCTCCATTGTCGGATTGTCGGACTTACTGTTTCTTATTGTCTTTTATGTATTTTACCCCATGTTTGTATATAATCTATAGTAGTTTGTGCCCCCC
>JABWIB010000296.1:0-11720 GCA_016617825.1 Platyplectrum ornatum
GTGTACTACAACACTCAGCAGAGCGCACACAGCAAGATGTTACACAGTGTAAAATAGCACTCAGCAGAGCGCACACAGACAGAGGTACACAGAATACAAAAGTTACCAGAAGTACCAACAGAAGGTACAGCAGAATGAAGGAGAAAAGGGACTCCAGGTAGACTGAAGGGGACAAGCTCGAGAACAGCAATGCTGCAACCGACGCTATAACCGGCAGTGAAGAGCGTCACTGCCGGTCCTTTAAACTACCCGCCGGCTGCTGATTGGCCGCAGCACCCTCACCATGGCGCCTGAACCCGGAAATAACCCCCGACGGCGCGTGCGCAGACGCAGACCGTCGCGGGAACGAGGATAGGTAAGAACCCGGATGTCGCCACGCTACCCGCGGCGGCTTGTGACAATAGCGAGGTGCCTTGATTATTTAATGTTGTTAGATAACATGCAAAGGATTAGTAACACAAAAACCACAAACCATTGTTTCCTTGCAACCTCAAGTGACCTGTCTCATGAGCTACTTGTTTACTGTGGATAATCCTCAGTTCATCAGTTTCCCTTAGGCTATATTCTGTGCAAAAACACTGCTCTTTTATGTGAACTTTTCATATCTCAATTGTACTCTGTGGAGATTCAGAAACCCAATATTAACAACAATCCATAATGAAATTTTCAGTATAAAGGTTAAATTGTATATATTGCACATATATAATATATATAAGATTTAGCCACTAGCCTGTTGTGTACATTTTAATTGATCAAGTCTATAGAAAAAACTGATAGTTTTATGAAGTCATAGACCTTTATGAACATTAGATAATTTAACAAAGTATTTGTGTTTGCTGACATCTAGTGGTTCAAAAAAAATAGAACATATGCCACATATATTTATTTGGGATATGTAGTGGGCTGCCAAACCATTTACATTATTAGGGATTCTCACTCAATGGTATACTGTATGTACAGCGATGATACTCAAACCACATTTGCAGTATGAAAACACACCTTTCAATTTCTTCTACATCATTTACAACAATGCCTGAGCATAGTAGCAGCATTGTGATGTTATTCTGGCATTAAAAGATTTAAAACATGCTTTTATTCATCATTTTAAGTAAAAACTATTTCAATGTGTGAATCACTGTTTACATTAGACATATGTCCATTTTATTATAGAAAATGACCTGCATCTATGACTTACATCATTCTCTCCAGGGCCGCCATCAGGAGGGGACAGCTGGGCCTGCTCTCCCAGCCGCCCCCCCTCTCCCCGGCAGGGGACCGCCACACTGTACTGTTGTGCAGGACCCTGCCAGGAGCATGCCTGAACTCACTTAAGCTGGCCATACACGGGAACGACTTCGTTCCCGTGGGAAATCGGCACCGACAAACGGGGTGATTTTCCCTAGGGAAAATCACCCTGTTTCCAGGCCATCCACGGGAACGATGTTGTTCCCATGATGGCCAATGGAGGAATAAAAAAAAACCTGAAAAAAAAGAAATAAATTAAAATACACTCACCCATCTGATGTCTTCTCCGTGTGCTGCGGCACCTCCGTCTTGCACGGAGAGGACGCTGTATATACGTGACGCAGTATATACCCGTTTGTCCGTGCCGATTTTTCCCGTGCATGGCCAGCTTAAGTGATTTTAAATAGGCCCGATGGCCTCCCGTACTGACATTTAGGTCACAACGTCCTGGCATCACGGCGGTGGCCCTGATTCTCTCACATGATTTTCACAGAAGTGGAATTACTTTAGGATTAAAAATGAGTTAAATGTTTTTATTATTATTATTACTTATAATAATAATACAATAAGAAAAACCACAGTATGTTATCATTAATACTGGCAGAACTACAGTACTGGTATGTAATGTTTAATGTTTGACACAAAACATTAACATATTAACATTTTTGTATGTTATTTTAAGAAAACGAATAAAATGAAAATGCTTTATTGAGGATTGTTTAGTTCCCTCTATTATAAATGACACAACAGCACAGAGATAATACATTCAGGAAGACTATATAAGGATCTGGCTAAGATATAACTAATACACAAGAAAGATAATCCTGCACACACTGATATGAGTTTAAACCGTACCAGTCATAACCCCTAGTGTTCTGTATATGGATTTATATTCTCTCAATCTGGGGTGGTGCTACCCTAGGTCCACATGTAATATTCCAAATCAAAGAAAAAGATATAGGGTTCCTATTTTCATTGAGTGCACACACTTTTAGACAGTAACCAAGTTATTAAAATGCAATCTTTATTTAGATATCACTTATAAACTCAACAGAGGTTCATATTAGGCAAAATATTTAAAATAAATTAAATAGATAAGTGAACATAAAGAAATGAAAAATATGAGTGAGTTTAACGCTCAGTGGAAAGCTTATTGTTGCTCCTTATTAGTATATGTGTTACAGTTAATGTGCAGAATCAGTTAATGTGAACATTAACTGCTTTGGTGAGGTAATGTGCATAATGAAGTCTTTTCTGCATATTACCTAGGTAATGTGCACATTGATGGCGTCAATGCAGTTAATGTGCACATTACCTAGGTAAAATGAGGAAAAGATTTCGCTTCGCACCATGCGGCCGACATCCGCGCTTCTTTGTGCCGCTTCCGGCTTCTGCGTGCGTCCACCCGCCCTCCTGTCTCGGTTATTTGCGTCGCTTGTCCTCCATCTGCTCTTGTATAAAGCGCCCCGCTGCAGCCTTTCGTATCCTTCTCCTCCTGCTGCTCCTGTATAACTGATGCGCAGTTGACGCGCTTCACACATTACCCTCCTCCATCCACTCCAGTGTAAGTAAAGCACAGTTAACTTATACATCTTTTCCACCAAAAAACCCAAGGTTCAGATCTGGGCTTTTACCCTGCATTTTTCCCAGGTGAAAAAAACTAAAAAAAAATAAAACCCCTTTTCCACTTCCTGGGTTGATCCCGTTTCTACTGAAAGGAGTAGAGTATTGTAACCTAATATGTTTTAAAAGGGAAACCCCTTTTCCACTGCAGCGACCCGGGAAAATTTCCAGTAAAAACCCTGCATTGATCTTGGGGGGAAAAAAAAACCTGGACCAATTGAACTGGGTTTTTTTTTTCTTGAGACCGATTTACACCAAAATATGCGTCTATAGTATGTGCATAAACCTGGGTTTTTTTTGTCAGGGGAAAATGGGTATAATAGTATCCTGATTCTGTATAAGTGAAGTGAAGTGCAGGTAATCGAAAGCGCCCATTTGGTTGTTTCTTTTATTCTTTCTAAGTTTTTTCACACTTTAACTAGGGCCTAGTAGGTAATGTGCACAATAACTAGGTAATGTGCACATTACCTAGTTAATGTGCGAAACGCAAGCAATATGAAACCAATTTCCTCACTTTAACTACTCGCCCTAGTTAATGTGCACATTAACTAGGTAATGCGCACATTAACTGGTTTCTGCACATTAACAGTAACATATGGTTATTCACCACTCTGTATTGAATTATTGCAATGTATTCCCTCTATATACAGAGTAATGGCAATTTTGCGCCAGGGTGGATGACAGGTCTCCTCTGATTAGAGGATGATAGCAAAATGCGACAAACATGCCCTGTTTAAGCAACTTCCTGCAAAACGCGCGTAGGCACTAGTCCAGTAGCAACTTGAGAGAACAAACTCTGAATCTAACCTCTCTGCATTTGCACTTTATGATATTAAATGGAAAATATTACCCCATAATAACTGTATATGCACTTTAGGGGGTATGTTAAAAGAATGACCTTTGCCTTTCTCAAATGGAATTTTTCTAGGAGCCCCTATCGTTTAGATAGACAGAAGTCTATCTGGAACTGAAGCACTCATATTTACTCTGACTTTTGCTGCTATTTATATTGACTAATAATTTATTAATATAACCTTATTGGGACTACTTGAATATAATTTGCACAGCATATACTGGGACTACTTGAAGACAATTTGCACAGTACATAACGCACATGCACTTTCTTTTGGGGCGAGTGCAATATTCTATCCTAGCTACCTAGGCACTAATGCACCAGTCCTTATATTAGGGTGCAATTACTCTGTATATAGAGCCAAAGGGAATACATTGCAATTATTCAATACAGAGGGGTGAATAACCATATACAAATAAGAAGCAACAATAAGCTTTCCACTGAGCCTTAGATTTTAACTCACTCATATTTTTCATTTCTTTATGTTCACTTATCTATTTAATTTATTTTAAATATTTCACCCAATATGAACCTCTTTTGATTTTATAAGTAATATTTAAATAAAGATTGCATTACTGTCAAAAAGTGTGTGCACTCAATGAAAATAGGAACCCTATATCTTTTTCTTTGATTTAAGATATAACTAAAAAAGTGGTCAACTAGCAGTTATGTAGAAACTGTACAAGAACTGTAGAAGAGACAAAGAATTTCCATATGTGTGATCATACAATAATTACACTAGCAGTTTTCAATGTTTTGGTATTATACCTGGTTGCTCAGAAACAAATAAATAAAAGCCTCAGCAACCTGCAGTTAACCAGTAACCAACTATACCATTCTATCTGTCTTAACAATGAGAGTCCCAATGTTCAGTCATAAATCATATGTTTTTAAATTAAGAGCTAACTTCTTTTTCTATTAATGTAATAATTATTATTATTAATAATAATATTATTAAACAAACATTTTATACCTAACAGCAATATTATAACTTTGTCATACTAACACATACAGTATGACAGGCCAGGCATCACCTCTATTAGATTGTGCCAGGCCCAATTAGCACTTTACAATATCTTACAGAGATGCTACAGTACCTGTCACTCTGTATGTGTGTGTGTGATAGGAAGGCTAAAGATCTACACCAATCCCCAAGGACTTCTGTCTGTATGGTATAGCTGTCTCTAGGATAATATACGTATGTTATAGTAGTCTCTAAATGCTCTCTATATATGGTATGGCTGTCATTAACCCCTTAATGACGCGGCCCATTTTAGGCTTAAAGACACAGCCCTATTTTTCAAATCTGACATGTGTCACTTTATGTGGGAATAACTATTTAATGCTTTTACTTATTCAACTGATTCTGAGAGTTTTTTTTGTGACACATTGTACTTTAAATTAGTGGGAAATTTTGGTTGATACCGTTGGTGTTTATTTGTGAAAAATGCGCAAATATCAAGAAAAATGCAAAAATTTTGCCATTTTGCCAATGTTACATTTTCTGCCTGTAAGACAAATAGTCACACCACACAAAATAGTTACTAACTAGTAATTACCATGTGTCTTCTTTATGTTGGCATCATTTGTTAAAGCTCCTTTCACTTTTTTAGGGTGGTGGGGGCTTATAAACTTAATAGCAATTTTTCACATTTGCAAGAAAATTTAAAAGTTTCAAAAATGTAGGTACCAGGTCACGTTGAAGTGACTCTGAGGGGCCTGCGTATTAGACACCCACATAAATGACCCCATTTAGAAAACGGCACACCTCAAAGTATCCAAAACAGCACTCCAGAAGTTTGTTAACCCTTTAGAAGTTTGTTAACAGGAATTTAAGCAAAGTGAGGGAAACATTTTTGAATTTCCCTTTTTTAAGCAAATTTTCCATGTTAATCCATTTTATTCTGGTCCGATGTTAACCAGGACAGATGTTACCCATAAGACAAAACTTAAAATGTAATCCCCTGTTTCTGCAGATTTTAGAAATATCTCATATATGGTTGTAAAACGCTATGTGAGTACACCGCAGGGGTCAGAAGTGAAGGAGCGGCATTTGCCGTTTTTAGCACAGGTTCAACTGGAATGGTTTTAGTGCGCCATGTTGCATTTGCAGAGCCCCGGGTAGTATCAATAGAGTAAAATCCCCCAAGAAGTAATATAATATTATACATTACACCCCTCAAGAAAATCATATACCGGTATATTGAGCATTTTGACCCCACTGATGTTTAGTAGCGTGAACATTTTTCCTGTCAGGGCGGGCAGGGATTAACCTTTCATTTTTTAACATATCATTATTTTTTTTTACATTTTTTCATTCATCAAAAATTGCCATAGCACTCACGTAAGTTACTATGCGGGCTATCGTGAATGAAACTAATGTGAAGATCAATTTTTAATGCTGCAAATATTCAGTTTCATTCACAAAATCTGAACATAGTAACCGCCATGATTACTATGCCAGCTTTTGATTAAATACATTTTTTAAAATAAATAAGCAAAAAAACATAAAAACCCACACGGACACACCAACATAAACTTTTTACATTTTTTTAATTATTTTTTTAATTATTATTTTTATTATTATTTTTTACATTTATACACACATCTGGTGCATATTTATTCACAAACAGGCTATTAGTAGCCTGTTTGTGAATAAATAAGCACCAGATGTGTGCTTACTTTAAGGAGACTGACAGATCTGTCAGATCTGACTAGCCAATCAGCGGCGATCGGGGGGGCAGGATCAACGCGATCCTCCCCCCTTGATGTCACTAAAGGCAGGCTGTCAGTTTAACTCCAGGGCGTACTGTACATGCATGCCCTGGAGAACGAACTACCTTCCTGCCAGGGCGTACTTGTACGCCCTATAGCGGGAAGGGGTTAAGATATATAGATGTGGGAATTGTATAGCAAAGACTAAGGCGCAGCCATTGTTGTATGGTAAGGAATATGATTTTCCTTCTTTGATTGTCGTAGAAGAGTATATATGAGAACGCTCATATGGATACTATAACACAGATACTGACCAGCATAACTTTTACACTGTTACTAGACTTGGGTTAGGAAACATCATCTCTCACCTGTAATACTGATTGCAATTAATCCAATTTGCCTCCCCTGCAATTCAACATGGTTTTGCCCACTCTTCAAAAATCTTTCGATTGGAACAATTTATCTTATAGTGTATGACCAGCTTTACACTCACTGAATCTCATGGGCAAAGCCATGTTGAATTGCAGGGGAGGTAAATTGAATTAATTGCAATCAGTATTACAGGTGAGAGATGATGTTTCCTAGCACAATTCTAATAACAGTGTAACAGTAACACTGGTCAGTATCTGTGTGCAAAATGCAAAAATAAAGCATTGCAAACACTAAAACACCAAACACAAAATTTCATCATAAACTCCCCTGCAATTCAACATGGTTTTGCCCATGAGAGTATAAAGCTAGGCATACACTATAAGATAAATTGTTCCAATCGAAAGATTTTTTTCAAGAGTGGGCAAAACCATGTTGAACTGCAGGGGGGGTAAAATTAATGTCAGTGTTTCCATGCAGGGAGAATACTTTATTGTTGCATTTTGCACACAGATACTGACCAGCGTTACTGTTACATTGTTATTAGACCTGTGCTGGAAACATCATCTCTCACCTGTAATACTGATTGCAATGAATTAAATTTACCTCCCCTGCAATTCAATATGGTTTTGCCCACTCTTGAAAAATCTTATGATTGGACACAATTTATCTTACCATGTGTACCTAGCTCTCATGGGCAAAACAATGTTGAATTGCAGGGGAGGTAAATGTAATTAGTTTCAATCAGCATAACAGGTGACAGCTGATGTTTCCTAGTCCGAGTCTAATAACAGCGTAACAGTAACGCTGGTCAGTATATGTGTGCAACATGCAACAATAAAGCGTTCTCCCTGCATGCAAACACTGACATTCATTTTACCTTCCCTGCAATTCAACATGCTTTTACCCACTCTTGAAACATCTTACAATTGGATACAATTTATCTTACTGTGTGTACCTAGCTTAAGTCATGAGAGTGAAAAGCTGAATCCAGCCCTGAAGCTGGGCACATACGGTATGATAAATTGTTCCAATTTAAGGATTTTTTTCAAGAGTGGGCAAAACCATGTTGAATTGCAGGGGAGGTAAATTGAATTAGTTGAAAACAGTATTACAGGTGAGAGATGATGTTTCCAGCCCAAGTCTAATAACAGTGTAACAGTAACAATGGTCAGTATCTGTGTGCAAAATGCGAAAATAAATCATAATCCTTGCCCCAATAGTCAAGATGACAAATGCTGAAGAAATCATGGCACCCTATTTACATATGTAGCAATAGTGTGCTTATATATTAAAACTGGTCAATATTGCCACGTATTGATATGCAAAAAGTGCTAAACAATTTATGAAGAACCACTCCAATGGCCAGCTAGCCCCTACAATAGAAAACAAAAAGAGTAAATGAGAAAACAAAATAACAAAAGTCCCTTTCACGGCGTACGCTTCACTCCTAAATAGGAGCCCTTGCTAACCCTACCTTACAAGCCATAATGATGGAGGAGAGGAATCATATGCACCTGGCTAATAGTGAAGAAACAATCAAGTACACCTGCACTTAGTACACTGGATAGGAACCGCAAATAATTATGGAATCACACACGCACATTTATATCAGGCAATAGTGCTACTATGAGTTAAATGTGCCTTGCTGACGTGGCATTGTTGTTTGTTTATATTATATAAGTGTTAGTGGAAGTAACAATAACTGAATTAATCATTACTTTATTACTTTAAAAATGCTTTGACAATTTTGTTGGTGAAGATTTTTTGTCTGCCATTACCTAATGTCACATTACCTTACATGAAAGTATGTACATAAGCATAATAGTAATTTATGTGTTTCTACCTGCTCAGCATTACTTTTTACCTGGACATCCTTCAGTTGTAAGTTGATTGATCTTTTCAGATTTGGCGTTCCTAGTACTGCAAACTTTCTCTTCATGTTCTTTGAACAGAATGATGACAGCCAAATAGATTTTTTGTGCCAGTTTCTTGCCTTCTTGTCTCCGTAAGCAAGCCTATCCTATCTGTGAAAAGCAAGGTTTTAATTAGTTTGCTGTCTATGTCAAAGTGAAAAAATATGGAATTCAACTGCACTATTTAATAGATGATCTTATGCTGAAGTGCAGTGTTAAAAAGCCATCAATTATTTCAGTACAAGTGCATTTTGTTATGAAATCTAAAAGGATATATGAAAAACCTGGGCAAGTACTAATGGCAATGGACCAGGGGGGGAATTCACTAACTGACGAATTCTGCAGAGATTTCTTTTCGTCAGCGTTCGTCAGTGATCAAAATTCGTCAATGACTGGTGATGTATAGTATTCAGTAAGTGACGAATTGTATTGACGAATTGTAATGGCTGACGAATGCTGACGATATCCCATTGACGAAAAATGGGTATTCGTCAGGTGATATTGCACTAAACTGACGGATACACTGACGAATTTCAGTAAATTCGTCATGACGATGTGTGGGTGAATACAATATTCNTCAGTTAGTGAATGCCATTTTTGTATCCATTGTATGGCAAAATTCGTCACCGCGATATCCCATTGACGATCTGTAAACGTCAATCAAAATGACGAAAAAATACACATTCGTCAATTAGTGAATACACATTTGACGAATTCGTCAGCAATATCGTCAGCCACTGACGAATTCTTACATTCGTCAGTTAGTGAATTCCCCCCCAGATGCAGACTTGAATATAAGAGAGGAAAGTTACACCTGGGTGAAACCATGATGAATTTCAGGGGAAGTAAAATTAATGTTATTCTGTGTATGCAGGGAGAATACTTTTTGCTTATTGCACATACATACTGACCACCGTTACTTTAACAGTTTATACTTGGGCTAGGAAATATCATCTCTCACCTCTAATACTGTTTCCAAAATATTAAATTTACTTCCTCTGCAATTCAACATGGGTTTTGTCTAATGTAAAATGATGCACGATATTAACCTAAACCTTCTGGCAGAACATAACATCACATGCAGTGCTATTCACAAGAGCGGTAGGTAGATGTTTAGAAAACATCTATTATAATGGCTTGCATTATACTGGTGGCATTCTAATTTGTCATAAACATGAATTAATCCTGCCTTGTTTACCAATTGTAGGGTGGAATTAAAAACCCTTCTAAAAGCAGCTAAATATCAGTTGAACATTTTTAGATGAATACAGTTTTTGATACTTTCCCTTCTGGCTCAAACCTACTCACCTTATAATACATACATCCTCAAGGATAATGCCCCATGTCACATGAAACACACATAATCTCAAGGTTCTACAAACAAAATAATGAGGCCACCATTCTTTTATAGTCAGTTAACCTTTCTTCAACAACTGTATGATGCCAAATTCTGTAAATGTTTCTAGCATTTTGTTAAAATATTCTATAATGGCACACAATATGGTCTCATTTAGAAACATGCAAATCATCATGCAGAGTTCGTGCCAACTTTCTTCTGTGACTCTCTTTATGCTTTTCGCTTTCACATTGTGGAGTGGGGGCTAGCTGAGGCCTAGTCTTCACTGGATGGTGTGGACAGACTTGCAGCTGCAGTTCCTAGCAGATCACGGCCCCTAGAAGATAGCCTCAGACGTGGCTCAATACTGAACACCAAACACAAGTGAGATTTATTGGCAAACAGAGAAGAGAAACAGGTAAATGGAAAAGCATAAACAATAAACTGTAGAACTAAAAATAAACACAAGAACAAATAAACACAACTGTGTACAAGGTACAAGGGGAAACCAAATACAAGATAAAGAATACATAAATACTAATAAAAAACAGAGCAGTGAATACAAAAGTTGGAAAGAAAATGTAAACTGAATACAGGGGCAGGGGTGCACGATATAATAGGGGTAACCATAAACTCAGCAGATAAACATGGAACAGCAGATCAGGGAGCATACATCCGATAGGTACATATTAGCACATTGTGCTATTTGGAGTTGCATGTTTTTTCAAAAACATGCAGCTCTGAATTGGGCGCAGGTGAGACGGACACGCAATGTGTCCATCTCCCCTGCGCTCTAGAAATGCGAGCGCATAGGCTCCAGCTTCTGTAGCCGAAGCATGTGTGCTGTAAATGTTGGCCAGTGCAGCCATAACATAAAAGCCGGGAAAATACTATTGCCAGCTCTTATGAATGGTCTTCATAATAAAATATTCTGTTGCTGGCAGCCAGCATTAACAAAATATTTTACTATGAAGACAATGTAGGTATTGCTAAATTTTATTCACGCATTATAAATTTAAACATGCATCCAAAATATATATAATATAACAATGTATTGTAGTGATAGTGAAAAACATATTCGCTGACGCGTTTCCGAATGTGACTACATGAATTGCCGGCAGTTCCCCAGAGTTAAGACATCGTTCCAAGCAAGTGTCGTGGTCTATTTTCATCCAGCACCCGGGTCAGCTGAAGCCCACCTGCATGGTCCTCTGCCCTATTCACTACTGGGTACGAACTCCCAATTCACATTTATTATTCATTTTATTTTAATGCAACTTTTTAAATGTATATTAGATTGTGTTTAATAAATATTTTGTCAAAGTTTTAATAGCTTCTCTTATTATATCCACCTGAAATCGAATATTACAGGGGTCCATAAAAAGATACTATAACATTGTTTTTTTTTCTTCCTTTTATGGTTTCATGTCTTCCCCTGCGCCCTAAAGGGGTGGATTCTAATCAAGGTCGGATTGGACTGTTTTAACCCCTTTGTGATGCAGCCTATTTGGTCCCTAATGACCAAGCCCTATTTTACACATCTGACATGTTACACTTTATGTGGTAATAACTTTTTAATGCTTTAACGTATCCAACTGATTCTGAGATAGTTTTTTCGTGACACATTGTACTTTAAGTTAGTGGTAAATTTTGGTTGATACAG
>JABWIB010000296.1:14615-39709 GCA_016617825.1 Platyplectrum ornatum
AAGCAGCGAACGGCTAGTCATAACTGACTAGCCAATCGCGAGCTTTGCCGGGGACGGGACCACTAATTTTGGTCCTCCCCGGCATCCTTAACGATGCCGCGGGGAGACATTTAAACGAGCACCGTACATCATTACGGGCGCTCGTCATTACGGACCTTACCGATTCGCCGTATATATACGGCGCAGGGCGGGAAGGGGTTAAAGAACATATAGGACCATTTCCACACAGAACAGAGACGTTTATATTGGGACCATTTTTGAGGACTTTCACAACAAGAAATAACTGGTTTGGACTCCAATTAACTTTCTTATCGCGTTAGATGTGGTATGTTGGACAATTTTTTTATACAGATTTTTTATACAGTTTTATATACATTTTTATTGTTTTTCACTATCACTATAACACTTGCTCCCACAACACTTAATTTTCTTGTGTGTGTAGATATATGTTTATGGGGAAAGTGAACCCCATAAGCATGGGGCATTAGGTGTATATTTAGCACCAAAAATATCCACTTATTTATTTTTTACCAATTGCTCAGGATATTTGAGAAAAAAAATCTGCACACAGATTTGCCAAATGGAAAAAATTGACACTAATCATTGCCAACTGATATTGATACAGAGAAAATGGAGTAAATAAATCCAGCCCCATTATTCCAAAACTGTTCGTATGAGAAGATCCACCACATGGAAGAACATCCACCACATTTAGGACAAATGTTTAATATTTCTCTGTCCATGAAATGTCTCCTATGTTGCCAGCACAGCCATAACATGAAAGAAAATACTATTCCCTGTTATGAATGGACATGCATAGTAAAATATTTTGTTCACAGTGCACAGGCTCCGACTTAAGAAGCCAGAGGCCATGTGCTAGCATTTCTAGAGCGCAGGGGGGACGGACAAATTGCGTGTCCGTCTCATCTGTGCCCAATTCAGAGCTGCATGTTTTTGAAAAAACATGCAACTCCAAATAGCACGGATACGTAATCTCTGAATCAGGTCCAACGTGCACATTACCTAGTTAATATGCACATTAACTGAGGTGAGCAGTTAAAGTGAGGAAATTGGTTTCACATTGCTTGCGTTTCTCACATTAACTAGGTAATGTGCAGACCAGACACTTTCGATTACCTTCGCTTCACTTCACTTATACAGGAGCAGGATACTATTATACCCCTTTTCCACTGACAAAAACCTGGGTTTATGCACATAGACCCAGGTTTTGGTGTAAATGTGTCCCAAAAATAAAAATCCCAGTACAAGTGGTCCAGGACCAATGCAGGGTTTTTACTGGGAATTTTCCTGGGTCACTGCAGCGGAAAAGGGGTTTCCCTTTAAATCAAAGTAGGTTACAATACTCTACTCCATTCAGTGGAAATGGGGTCAATCCTGGAAGTGGAAAAGGGGTTTTATTTTTTTTTTTGACCTGGGAAAAATGCAAGGTAAAAACCCAGGTTATAAGTTAACTGCTTCACTTACATGGAAGCGGAGGGTACTATGTGAAGCACGTCAAAGCTATTAAAGTGTGGGATCAATGTACTGTGGCCCACAGAATGTTTGCCCTTCCGTTAGTAACCTGTATTTGAATGCTGCCCCTAAATTAATCTCCCCACATTTAGTTTCGCACTCCTCATCCTTAAAATCATTCTCCCGACTCCAACACGAATTTGATTTACTCAGATCTGAACATTTCGTTATCTCCAAATGACTCATTAGTGGCATTCCAATCTACATCAGGGTGCCACGATTTCTCTTTCCTCTAAGCCGTACTGCATTTGTCTGCTAACACTTACTGGGAAAAGGGCTAATGACATCAGGGTGCCCCGCTTTCTCTTTCCCCTGAGTTCTACTTCTACAAAAGGGCTATTTCTTTTTGGTACACCGCTTACACAGATTATGTGTCATGGCTGAAAAAGTTAAGGATAGAAAATGCAAAAAAAAAAAAAATGTTTTAAATAATAAAGTACTGATAAGAGAGATCATTAATAGGCTCCAATTATTCCTGTTTCTATAACGGCCTTAAGCCTCAGTAAAATCTGTATATTCTCCATTATCTGAACAAACATAATTCCAAAATAATGTTGCATAATTGGTAATGCAAATAATTCAGAAAAAAAACAGTTTTCCAGCTATCACTTAGGATCAGATCCATAACACTGCTGCAGCTACTGCTGTTGCACTTAGAACTCAGTGGTGCTAGATTATTTCTGTATCTAAACTTCTGCGCGATACTATAGCAGGATCCTACCTTAAGATTTCTGATATGTGCTGGATTGGAAAACTGGATATGGCAGCATGCATTGGCTTGCCTATACTGAAAAATTACTATTACCCCAACCTACTAGTGCTTTCACCTGGCCTCTTTCAGAAGCTCACTGGAAGTAGAAAAGGTATGAATGTCTTGGTCTCGCAGATCAAAAATGGAGGCATGCGAATGCACCACCATCTTTACCAGGGGTGGGCAAAGTGCGGCCCTCCAGGTGTTGTCAAACTACACGTCCCAGCATGCTTTGCCTGCATAGATATAGTGGATACATGGTAAAGCATGCTGGGTGGTGTAGTTTGACAACACCTGGAGGGCAGCACTTTGCCCACCCCTGATCTTTACAATCTTACGATCTACAATATCAAACAGAAAACACCCCTTTCTGAGACCTTAAAATTTCAATTAAATGAATTAATTAATTTAAATAAATGTTTAATCATTATATAATTGGATAAGATTTAAGTATACTCTTAAATTCTGCAACTGCTTTGTGAGTCAACTATTATAAGTTTGTGATTATCCATATCTATATTTCAAAAACTTGTTAATTTCATAAGTGGTGATCCAGTTTGGTTTTAAGGGCAAAACGGGTGCAAGCGTAGGGGCAAATAAAGCAGTCACTTTTCCCTGTCTAGAAGCACATACTTTAATGTCATTGTGACAGAGAATCCAGCCTTCCAATCTGAAGGCAAAAAGTTCTGTATATGTGTATAGCATTTACAGATTCCCTGATCCCCAAATAAGGGTGGGGTCTACATGTATTTACAGTTCTCAAATTTCAGTGGAACTTACCTTAAGAAAAGCTTGCAGGTCAACTGTTTTGATTGCACCTTTTCTGCAATATAGCCAAAACCCTGCACAAATCTGCATTATTGTTCTAGATTGGTCATAAAGCACAAATAAACTTGTACTTTATGACATTCTTTTTGATGAGCAAAATTCATTCTCTCAATTTCTTCCTATTTGCATATTTAATTTAATACCAGGCTTCTAAAATGGAGCTGGACAAAACACTCAAGATAAGACCAAAGCATACACGAGTAGGCTATAAACTTATTAAAAGCACTGAGTGACTTAAGAGAAAGACGAAAAACCTAAAACAATGCAAGAGACACAGGTAAAATATCAATGAAGAATGCATAACTGTCAGTCGTGGTTTCAGAACAGTAATCATTTTGCCCACTCACTTAGTTGTCATTCGGGTTGTCAGTTGAACTGATATATCCTTGGTTAACAAAATGTTATTCAGGAGACAGACAAGAAGACTCAAAGCTTGGGTCAATACTTGCTTGATCATTACCATGCTCTGCAGGTTCTATTTCTCGTTTATTTTTCAATGGTATTTTTTAAGATGTTGGCACAGGTATATCTTCACTGTGAGGCCTAGACCTCAAGACGAAAAGTAAATACAGCCAGGTATGTGCTGCGAACCCTTTGACCAGCCTGTGAGTATCTGGGCATAAGAGACACAGCAAATACGATGAGCCATGTCTTTGTCACGACTTTGCATCCAAAGTCAAAGCCCATAGCAATGCTTCATGAGAGGAGTCAAACATCATTTCTGCTGTTTTAATGTCCACTCACCACAGAGATAGTAAAAAAGAGCCTATTTAAGGCATTGTCCATGTTACAGAAATCTGTAGGTAATAAGAGCCTCCCGGAATTATCTTTAACCTGATTACATATAAGTTTTAATACAGCACACTCCTGGGTTGAACTCCTCCCTTGGACCAGACAGGAAACTCTGAAGACACCACTGCTATAAAGGTCATCTGCCCCTCATTTTAATGTCTTCCAATTTTACAAGCTTAAAAAAGACTAATAATTAGTATCAGAGGACGGGAATCTCAGTGTGCTGTCATAGAGGAGTCCAGGAAACTGTATTAACAGGTATAATGTTACGCTTCCTGTTCCTCCTATGACACCACATTCCTGGGTCCTCCCCAAGCAATACAGGTACATTAAGGATGGGAAAATAGTTAGACTATGGTTCTAAGGACTCTGCGCCCAAACCCGGCATCTGCTGATTCAGATCCACAGCTAACAACCCTGCTCATTAAAAACAGATTTACCAGGGTAGTCTGTGTGAACGGGGTATAAGAAAGAGATCTTCCGCCTGAGCTTGTCCAAAGGAACCTCTGATAAAGGCTCAAATGGAGTGTTTGTCAGCGCTTCCAGTACCATGTTTAAATCCCATTGGGGTAAGGGGTCCCTGAAACCTGGCTTAGATTTAGTTGCTGCCTGAAGGAATCTTACAACATACTTATTATGTGTAAGCTTTACGTCAATGATGGCACTTATTGCCGCTAAATGCACTTTGAGTGTATTGGAGGCTAGGCCTTTTTCCAAACCTTTCTGTAGAAAATCAAGTATGGTAGATATCTCTGTAAATAACCGGTTGTTCAAGTTCAAGTTAGAATAGATGTTCCATATTCTTCTATAAGTTTCGGAAGTGGATTGCTTCCTAAGAGTTCATAAGGGTCGAATTACATCATTCGAATTCGGGAACCCTTGTATTTTTAATGAACTCCTCTCAGCAACCAGGCCATCAAACTCTGCTTGCAAAACTCCTGCCTGGGTGAGCAGGTCCAGATGCGCTGGTAGTGGCCAATGGCTTTCCAGTGACATATTTAGCAGCTAGGTAAACCACAGCCTCCTCGGCCAGAATGGAATAATCTCTATCAGCGTTGTGTTCACCTTGCCCAATTTGAGGAATCATGGGAATGGGTGGAAAAACATAGGAGAGTTTGTGATTCTATGGAACCGAGAGAGCATCCACCGCCTGATGTTCGTGGTACCTTTAACAGTAAAGGTCCACCTTCCTGTTGCTGTATGAGGCCATGAGATCTCCTTCTGGATATCTCTTCGTTCAGCTCCCATTCTGTTTGGGACAGAGTGTGCTTACTTAACTGTTCTGCTGTCACATTTAGGCGTGTTAGGTTTGGGTCTGCCTGATCTCCCTTTGCTGGATTCAGACCTATAAAGTAAAAAACCACCATCAGGCACAGCACATATAAAAACATAAGGCACCCAAATAGAGGGTGGGCTCTGTCTGAAAATTACACACCGGCCACTTTCCTCCCGGGCTCCGTCATATGCTCCCTGCACGCTAACAGCTGAAAGCTGGAGATGTCATCATAGTGCGTGCGCTACGTCAACACACTAAGGTGCCTGTAGATGCGCAAGTGTGTGCAGGGAGCCACTCTACACTGCAGCCATGCTTATGACTCCACGGCAGAGGGCTGGAAGCTGTGCCTGGCATAAGGTAAGCGCTCCTTCTTCAGCCCCCTTCACTTTTCCTGCTTGCAACCAGAAGAAAAGAAAAAAAAGACACCAGAGAAACAGAAAAGGGGGGATTTATGCAGAGGGTGTCTTTTTTCTTTCCTGCCTGGACCAATAAGGGAAGAGATAACCCAAGGGTAGTGCTGCCATAGGAGGGGCAAGGGAAACACGCCTGAACTTGCTAGCCATTCCTTATAACTCAGTGACTCTATACCTCTTATCAGTTTTGTTCCTTCCCTAAACCGTTCCAGTTCTGGAATTTCCTTTTGATGGAGTGATGCCCAGAACCGTACCCCGCATTCCAGATAAGGCCTCACTAATGATTTATTGAGTGGTAATATTACACAGTCGTCCCTTGAATCTATGTCCTTTTTTATACATGCTAATATCTAATTGGCCCTTGCTATTGCTGCTGGTTAACATTGTGCCCTATTGCTAAGGGGCCGATTTAATCCCGTGCAAAGACAGGAAAAAGCGCAAAGTGCTCTTACGGTACAGAACGATCACAGTCTTTTTATACACGGCTCAATGAGCCGCGAGCAAAAAAACAAATAGCAAATAGCGTAAGGGAGAATATTAGACTCGATGCCGGATTCAATCGCCCCCAAAGTCTATTATCTTCAAGCACCCCTAAATTCTTCTCCATTGAAGACTCCCCTAAATTAATCCCATTTAATGTATAGGTTGCATGCTTGTTGTTGTGACCTAAATACAGTTTTTCATTTATATATGTTGAATTTGGCAACCCAACCTTCAGTTTATTTAAGTCCCTTTGTAGACAAACAACATCTTGCTCTGTGTTTATTACCCTGCATATTTTAGTATCATCTGCAAAAATAGTGACTTTGCTCTCTAAGCCACCCCCAAGGTCATTTATAAATATAAAAGGAGTGGCCCCAGCACGGAGCCCTGCGGTACACCACTTAAAACTTTTGACCAATCTGAAAAAGTTCCATTTATCACAACTCTCTGTTCCCTATTCGCCAACCAATTCTCGACCCAAGTACAAATGTTATTTGCTAGACCCATCTGTGCTGCCAAGAAATATGAAAAACCAACAATTTAAATAAAAACAAATTTAAAAAGTTGTGTCCATTCAATTTATTCTAGCATAGATCACTTGGAATGCAAAACTTATACCCTGTTTACCATGACATACCTGGGCAGTTCAGTCAGCTTTCCAGGTTGGCTGAACTGCCTGGGTGTTTTTTTTACAGTGTGAACAACTACAAATACCCAGGTGTGCTTGCTCGGTTTTACTACCTGGGAAAAAAAGGGTTACTTGTGGCTCTGATTCAGGTTTCTACTAGTGTAAACGGTCCTTACCAGGTCATTTCTAGCCAGGAATGTCAAAAAGGTTGTGACAGACTTTAGGTCACATGAACCTTGATGACATTTTTCACATATTTTACCTACCAACAACCTAGGTTATGTGTGAATGGTGTGGAGCTTTTCACTTAAAAAAAAAAAAAAAAAAATACCAGTGTAGAAACTGCAGTGTGAACAGACATACTGCTCTGAGAAATTCTGAGCCACACTGGTTTAAAAAAATCCAATAATTCCAGGGTTGCCAATGTTACACTACCAAACCCAAACAAGAAGCCAGAGTAACAAAGCTTTTCTACTGGTGATGCTATAGACAATGTGATACTCCCAAACAAAAAGTCCATAACACTAAATGCCTACTCCAACCCTAACAGCCTAACAGTCTTCCCACTGGTATCTTACAATCTTTATTCAAGTATGCTCTTGGGATACATACTGACCCAAACTTAATTATTGTCCCTTTTCCCCCAACTTCCATGCACCTTTACTGTTTGAGACTTGTCTACTCAACTCACTTGACTTTCTTTCCTTTCGCTCCACTGAAACTGCACTCATCAGGGAAGTCAATGATTTAATCCCTGTCAAATCCAAAAGGTCACTACTCTCAATTCTCCTGGATCTTCCTGCTGCTTTTGATACCGTTGACCATCCATAGAAATGTCTTGGTATTCAAAACAGTCGATTCACTGCTGTGTTGACGCCTCTAGATCCACCTCCCTTGTCTGTTAGAGGCTCAGTTTTAGGCCCATTTCTATTCGCTATCTATACCAAAACCCTTGGACTAATTAAATTTGTGTATCAGTATCACCTCTAAAGCAAGGATACAAATATACCCTTCTACTCCTGATCTTACAGAATGTCTTCCTATAATCTCAACCATAACCTACCAAAAACCAGAACTAAATTTTTCTATCGGTCAATGAATGCTGTCCTACTCAAAGCACGCTGTCTAGGTTCAGGGTTGACTAAGCTGAGAGGCAACGCGCGTCGGGTAAGGGGAGAATCGGAGGTGCACCCCGATCTCCCTTTTTTTGTGTGTTCTATACTTTTAATGAATTTATGTGCTTAATGTTATCACTCTTGTATATGAGTCTTGCATAGTTGATATAAAAAAAATACATATCTATATCTATCTTGGAGTTGACTGGTGACAATTATGCTGACTCTTTCCTCTGTGGGAGATATTTCTATCTATGGTGATGCAATACAGATACAACTACTTATTAACAATATTAAGGATTACCATTATACGGTCATTATAAATTTTGTCTGTATATTCATTTGATGGTAGTTTGAGTAATTTGAGAGTAATTACCTAAATATGTATACACCTTACTAAAATATATACGAGTGAATGTGCTTGGTCTTTAGATCTTTCCAATTTTTCAATCTTAGTGGGATATGGGCACTTTAGTGTTAGAGTAGGGACAGATATACCCCCACTACTGGGGACGAACATTCCCGGCCTTGCAGCTGGTAGGCACATTGGGTAGAATTTATTTCAGGCTCTGGACTTAGAATAGTGTAGTGCGTCCTTTTCCTGTTTCCCTTCCCTGTACAACTGAACCAATTTAGCACACTTACTATATGAATCACCACGGTTCATTCTGGGAACAAGAGTGTATATCTTTTTATATAGAAACTTTTCTGTTTCACTAGGCTTGTATATATACGGTAAGCCTTTATAGGCTTTTATTATCCATTAGAATTAAATGTTAAGTTTTAATTTAGCTGTGGAGGGAATTCTCCCTTTTTTTCTTCTCGTCTTCCCTTAGGACGTATTGATTTGTGGTATATTATTACCCTCTATATAACTGATGTTCTGAAGTTGTTCCCCTGTTGTCCTGGCTTATATTTGATGTAGGTTCAGGGTAGTCAACCTGTAGCTCTCCAGGAGTTAAACTACAAGTCCCAGTATGCCAGGTATCAGCTATGCCTGCAGTTAAGGAATGTTGGGACTTCTCGTCCTACAGAGGGGCAATATATTGGGGTGAGGCAATCCACTGGTGCAGGGGTAGACAACCTGCAGCTCTCCTGCCTACCCCTGGTCTAGGCGTTACTCTTGCCTGTCCTTTTCTCTATATATACACAACCTATTTTTAAATCCTATTATATATAACTTATATTTTTTAATATATAATACTCAAATACCTGACAAGACACCTCAAAACTTGTGAACTGGTTTTTCCAACACGCTCCCACAGTTTAAACACTCTACACCCATCCTAGCCTCACTCATGTCTAAATATATTCTAGCTTATTCTCAGATCTTCACAGGATCTGTAACTTCTACAATAAACAAATGCTGTAATTCAGTTACAGGACTTGGCTGCAACCACATCTGTTGAGACAATCCTTTACACTACAAGAGCTCCCTTAAAAAGGCATTTGTTTAGACAAGCTTACAAAGTTCAACCTACTTAATATTTATAGCCTGCTTAGAACTACCTCAGTTTATCTTTCTATTTCAAAGTTTTCAATACTAAATATGCCCTCAATTTCTGCTACTAACACTGCAATGTGACTGGATAATACAAAGCACTTGTATGCCTTGTCTATTGTATAACAGATAGCACCTGTTCCCTTGTACAAACCCAAAATTTGCTAGAGTGCCAGCAGGATCTTATTGATTATTAGAATTTAAAAGCACTAGATATAAAAATTTGTTCATAAGCTAAAATGCACAGATACCGTCACATCATCCATAGAATTACAAAGTGGGGACTGAGGTAGAACCAGGAAAGTTGAAATATAAGCCATATTGGAAGTATTTTACATGAGTATCAATAGACCAAAATAAAGTACAACTAAATAGGCAGCAACATACATTCGTTTAATACAACAAAAACATCAAATCAAGTGAAAAAAAAAAATAGACATAACTAAAACATTTCCATTGGAAATGTGCTAAAAACCACTGTTCCATTCTACCATCTTACTGAAATTTTCTTATGTGTTACTAGCCTACTCTTCCGATATGCAAAAAAAGGACCTAGTTTTGAATGCTCAGACATGTTGAAAGTCCTTCTACTGGAAATATTCATGTTTCACAAAAGCCTGTTGTGGCAGGATAGGAAGATTATAATTCACATCTCAGAAACCATGGACCTTCAGCTGTTCCTCTTTAACAATGCCAATCTGTAAGAAAACAAACAGCATATTTAAAAACATGCTACAAATGGGTAAATATTTAAAGGATAACCAAGTTTTTATAGATACACAGATTGGACATCAAGCTTTCTTGAGCATCATCTAAGTTTATGTTTTTAGCATCCTTGCTGCATGTCTATATCTCAACAGTAATAAGTTGTCAGACATCAAGTAAAATATTCACAGGTCCCAAATGTAAAACTTGTAGCATGGCACAATGTAGATAAACAGGCTGAAATAAAGACTGGTGACAAGGTTTTGTAAAAGTATAATTTTAACCAAAAAGTTGCCCACACTTTAAAACTACATAACTTACTTCCATAAGAAATTGACAGATGTTTTTCCTCTGGTCACCCTGAAGTTGAATAACTTCACCGTATTCTGGATGTTCAATCACAGTACCATTACAGGCAAATTTCTACAGAGAAAAAAAAATTGTTGTTTGCATAGGTTGGTCATGTGTTCAGCAATAAATACTTACAATTTTATATGAAAATTAAAATAAGTGGATTGCACAATGCATTTATTTTTTTCACATAGATATGTTACAAAAATTATGCACATAAGGGAAGTAGGCATAAAAAGATGTGCTTACTTTCTTAAAGGCTTTTACAAGTTTCTTTTTGTCGTAGTCATCGGCAATGCCCTGTACTGTAGTCAGAGTCTTTCTGCCGTTTCGTTGTTGAATTCTTATATGGATATAATCTTCAGTCCCTGCCGGGAGTAAGTCGTCACCCTTAGTTGCATCAGCAAAGGGGTCTGCAAAAGAAAAAACAAAATAGAGTTAGGTAACCCTTCAATTGTTGAGCATAAACATTTAAAAGATCAGACATACAGAAAATGCAAACAAACATTGTGGTCACAGGTTGAAACTTCCTTTAACAATTATTAGTTCGGCTATTTCGCTTCTTGCTCAGGTCTTGCTTAATCCATTTATTTAGCTATCTTTGAAAGACTGGGTACATAGGTCAAAAGTCAAAACTACAACCATTAACGATGCAGCAATAATTTCTAAGTACCCATAACTAACATCTGCAATTCTAGTATTCTCTACTCAGTGATTTCCTTTGTTGTTGATACACAGGACATTTGTTTTTCAAGTGGGCCATCAGCCTCCACAATAACCCTTGTCCAGTTGGTCTAAATATGCAACAAAACTAAAGATTTCTTGCTTAGAAAACATTGGCACATATTATCCCAAATGACTTCCTTAACCATATCAGCTAGTTTGTGAAGACCAAGCCAACATAGAAATTTAGGCTAATTACTATGAGCAAAAAACTTGTCACATACGGGGAACATTGCAGATTTTTTTTTAAATGAATCAGGCCCGTAATGTAGTTATAAGAACAATCTTACCAATGTAAGATATAGATTTAAAGAGCAGGGACAAGAAACCGTAGTTAAAATTTGATCCAGGGAATTACAGGGCAAGAGCATTCACCATTCACGACCATAGTTGCAAAGAAATGTAATTGGGCTTATTTTTCTGCAGCTTGTCAGGTTTTAGATTTTTTTTTAAACAATTTTTTGCAGCTGCCAGTTAAAATGACAGAGGCAAGGTGTTAACTAGAATGAGAGGGTAAAACAAAGTAAATAGGGTTTAGAAGAGAGGTTCAAAGACACAGTTAGGAGCCCAATATCTTGTTAAGGCACCCCTAGAACAAGATAGTTATCAAGCAGCACAAGGCCAATTCAATTGTTCTGTTAGCCACGAAAACTGGACGCGCTCTAGCGGGAACTAGCTCATATTTCTACACAGCTTTGAGAAGAGAGAAATGAAAAGTTTGCTTCCTTTAAGAGAAAAACTACCACATCTGTAAGAACATGCCATGGCACCCCAATAAGATTGGCTCCACACCCCAGGTGCAGTTTGGAAACCACTGGCTCGCAGGTGTTATTGGACAGCAGAAGGGATTACAATTGTATGCATTAGGTCTACTTATTAGACAATTTCAGGAAACAGGGATAATATGGTTAAGGGGATTTGATTCAATTCTTAATGAATACCAGTGGTCCTCAAGATGTACACCAAGAAGTGCAATTTTACATCTTGTATAGGAGCTACCAGGGATGTTTGCGATCACTTTTTTGCCCCCGGGGTCCAAAAACGAAGTGACCAACATGTGCCGGACAATTGGCTATCCGGCCATAACCACAATGAGAGCCGACCTCGGGAACAGGAGTGGTGACAGTTCAAAGCTGCAAACCCCCCCCCCCAATATCCCATCCCAGAGCTGGCCTCCATGAAAGTCAATGGGGTATTTTGCAGTGGCTTTGAGGGGGTCCAGCTCCAGCGCTCAGCATCTTATACGGAAAAGGGACCTATGGACGCGCAAAGGGAAGCCTTGGCTATCCAGGCAGGGCAACCTTGAGATTTGACTTCAGGAAACTGAGCGCTGCGGTCCAAAGGGTGCTGTAAAGATAACGAGATACCTTGTTTTGTTTTAAGGGTGCCATGAAAATAAAATCTAAGACCGCCTCCAACTGGGAGTTTGGAAACCACTGGTGTATAAAACTGAACAGGAATCTGGTGAAGATGGGTGAAATGATATTCTATCTATACAGAAATCAATCTTTCACATTTAACAGAGGCCAACACCACATTACAGAGACCAGGCATCCACACAGCATAGCAGACATTTTCTAATCTTCCTACAGTAATCAATACAACACAAACCATTATTTTAGCATAACATGACATCTGCTGCTGACAGACATCCCTGCTCTGTGACCACTGTATACAGGGAAGAGAGGGAGCCTCAGCACTTACTCCTCTACCCAGCCACTGCCCTCCCTCATCACCTAACATGTCGCCATTTTGTGAGTCATTAATAGATATAATAAAGAAAGGGGATGGTATACATGTTTAGAGTTGCAGCAATTATACACTCTAAATCCAAGCATAGCCCACTATCACAAGCATCCCAGTATACAACACAACTTAATTGAGGAAAAAGACTTATTGTCACAAAGCAACTCATAAAGATAGAGTTCTCACCGAAAGAGTTGAGGTTCTGGATAGAGGACATGCGATATTATTACGAGCACGGAGTGCAGATGAAAAGGCTAGCGCCGGCCGCTGGCGGTCAGGAGGCGGAGAAGCGGGCGCAGGTATGTGACGAGCCGGTAGAGATGTGAACCTAATTCGCTACACCACACGCTGGATGCTGGAAACACACAGACCGTCTGCCGCTAAGGCCTGAGGAAGCCGGAGCTGCTCGCTAACAATCTAGAACAAAATGGCCGAGTTGCGGCTTTTTAGGGGCTAGTGCAGCCGCTGGCCACGTGACGTTCACGCCCTGTCGCATTGCATGTTGGAAATGTAGTTCCTAACGGCTCCCGCGCTACAAGAAGCCATAGTAACTCTGGGTGAACGGTCACATGATAAACTACATTTCCCACAATGCCTAGTGCTAAGCGGATGCTGCGGCTCGTCTTAATCGACAGGGACGGGGAGGATAAGGGCGTGACATACGTGAGGGAAGCGCTGGACTGTGTGATTGTTTGGGGGCGATGTTGTTTTGTAGTTTAGTCGCCATTTTGGTTTAGTCTGTGTTTCTGAGAAATGTTTACTTTCGTTTTTTCATTTAGTGAAAAAAAAAATGATATAAGGCTGTTTGGGGGTGGCTATTACAACTGCAGGATTTACTCTCCACATATATACAGAGTTCCCAGAATGTCCTGGAGACACCTGCCTTCCAATCCCATGCCTCCTAATGTTTTAAGGGCTGAAGCAGGATAAATAAGTCCTGATCTTGCCCTGTCTCCACCCAAGCTCTGCCTGAACCACATCCCTTTTGTGTCACCGTGATCACGGACTGCCCTGCTCAAATTGGTACGGTTTGAGGGTATGCAATTGTCCTCCAGTCCTGATTGGTACTATGAATGGGCATCTTCTGTCCTGTCTGCCCATTTATAGGCTTATAGCAATTGTATTGTTGCCCTTCAGGGTTGGGGCTTTTGGCGTGCTTGCACTCATTGCGCCCTCTACAGTTCCACCTTTGTCTCCAGATCCTCTAAAAATCAATCTTATACCATAGACTTAGCTGCCATTGGAGGTTTTATCCTTTTTGTTGTCAAATGATTTTCTTTTGTTTATAATAATCTGAAGATCTTAATTTATATTGAAGAAACTACAAGACCTTGTGGCCAGTAACCAATCAGCACTCCCCGTGTCTATCTCACATTTATTGCGTTTGAACATTGAATGGGCTTTCTTTTATTTTATATCAATCGTTTCGATGTTGCTTGATTTTGACTGCCATACAGTTATTTTATGAATGGCATACAAAACTACTTGTTAATTGGTATTAAAATCTTAATGTCAATGTTCAATAACAAAGAACTGTTGATGCCACATTTGATCAAATATTTGTATCTGATATACAGTAGATTGCTGAAGAAAGTTCAAAACAACTTGATAACTTTAACTTCCTAATACAGTCAAGTAATCGTCTTACAAGACTTATTTACAGTAAAGAAATGAACATTGGATCTTCTATTAATTGCAACCACAACAAAGCAAAACTGTACTGACAGAACTGCAAAAAGGGCATTCCAGTTTCAAAAGACATTATCCAGTCATTCCACTGACTACACTTGCTGTTATTACAATATGGAACTGCATAATCAATGTTAACTGCCAAACGGTTAATTGCCAAGCAGAATTATTTTTTCAAGAAAATCAGGAGATGATACGTGTAGTATAAGTTCTTCAAAAAACACTCCCATACTAAAGATGTCAAGAAGTTCCCAGACAACTATGACAGTCCAAATATGGACTATTAAATGTCTACTCCAAATGTTGATGCCCAATGGAAGAAGACCTTTGTTTTATTTGTTTTGAACCAAAGAAAGGCAATATCGCAACTGTTACTTGCCTTTACTCATCTAGGAATGCAGCATTGTTGAACTTTTGTTGTTGCTTTTGATATAGAACCAGATATCTGACTGAGGACAAAATGAAAGCCAATACTGAAGCAAAATTGCCAGAGACTTTGAAACAGGTAAGGCGTCTTAGGCTTCACCGGGTCTACTGAAGAGTGTGGGTACCAGCAGCCTCCATACATATGCAGCCTTTGTATGCACAGAAAGAGAAGGAGGGGGGTACCCGCATCGAGAAGGAATAAAAAAAAGTAGTGCAAACTTTGAATCAACAATTACCTGTAATCAGTTGCAGCCAATGAACACTCTACAGCAGGTATAAATTCCCTTGAACTCCATCATTCCTTGTCTGTTCCTTGTTGTCACACTGCTAAGCACCAGGTCCTCAGCTGCTGGATTCAAGCCAGCAGTTGTTCTCTCTGCAAGACAAGTGTGTACCTGCTTGTCCCTGCTGCAATACTAGTTCCAGCAAGCTCTGTCTGTAACCTGTTATTCCTCCTTATAGTAGGGACTCCCAGGAGCTTTGGGGGCAGACTCGTGGGGTCATCCTATTTGGGACGGGTGCTCCGCTTTGGGACAATTGCCAGGGAATACCTGCATGAAAAATGTATAAATTCAACCACCAAGACTTAGGGGTATATTTACTAAGCGGTGAGATTGCAGTGAGATTGAAAAGTGGGGATGTTGCCCATAGCAACCAATCAGATTCGAGTTCACATTCTCCAGTGTGTAAAATGAAACTGACAGCTTAAATCTGATTGGTTGCTATGGGCAACATCCCCACTTTCCAATCTCACTGCAATCTCACCGCTTAGTAAATATACCCCTTAGTCTCTTAAGTCCCTACAGCCACTGCCAGACTCTAAGACTCGGTCAGAGCCTCAATCCCATATCCTGACACATCACTTTAACTAACAAAGTATCAAAGAGACTTTAACCTATAATATCATGAACAAGATGGCCATGCATAGGGAGTTCTAACCCAAGAACATGGAGGGAAGCAAAGACCAGTGGCTTGCTAATCAGCACAACTGGACCCCATCTTCAAAGGGGCTCCTACCTGTGTTAGAGCAGTGGCGGCAGCAGCAGCAATACAGAAAAAACAAGTCAACGGGCATTGTCCTAGATCATGCAATGACTATTCAGGTCCCTCATGCAGTCACAGAAAGAAAGCTTTTGTCAGTAGCAAGATTAACCAAGTAGGAAGTGGCTTTACTAAGTGCAGCCAACGTCACCATTAAGAGATGTACAACTCAACCTGTCAACACTTCTCCCTTTTATTTGTTGATTCAAGAGGGGGGGGGGATGGAATGTGACCGTGATTGTGAATCAACAGAGCATCATGAAACCCTTTGGGACCCAGAACCAAACAACTAAGTTTTTCATGACTGGAGCTTATAGAAAGACCCAAACCATTGGCACATGTTCAAGAAGATCCAGTGGAGAACGCTTCTCTTCACCCGTTTATGGTTGTCACAACGGAACATGAAGTCATCATGTCAGGACCACTCCCATGAGACTTGTCAGAGCAAGCAGCAGAACTTATACAACTCACCAGAGCATGTAAACATACTGAAGGGACTACAGGCAATATCTATACTGGTTCAAGATATGCTTGGGGAGTGGCTCATGACTAGCCCAATATGGGAAAGCAGAGACTTTAAAGGTTCTAATGGTAAAGCCATACAGCATGCAGCACTAATACAGAAACTTTCCAGAGCACTAGAACTACCACATAAGGTGGGAATAATAAAAGTCCACCATATACAAACAAAAGAACTATATAAGCAAAAGGAAATGTATATGCAGATGAAGAAGCAAAAAGAGCAGCATTAAGGAAACAAGACAATGAAATAGGCATTTATGAAGTTACAGCTGAAATGCCAGACTGCAAATACTTGTGTATATTCCAAAAGCAAGCACCCCAATAGGAAAAAGACAAATTGATTAAGATGGGGGTGTTGTGTCTACAGTACCTCAAGTTTTGTTAACACCTTTTGTTCACACCTATGCTACAAGTAGTCCACAGACAAGTCCATCACAGTAAACAAGCAATGATTAACAGAATACAAATTGGATAGCACTAGGATCCAAAAAAGCAGCGACAGACTTTTACAGCAACATGCTGGATTTGTGGAATTAACAATCCAGGACAAAGGATCAAGACACCAATGGGAACTACTCTAAAAGCATATTCTCCATTCCAGAGACTGAAAATAGACCATATTCAACTACCCAATTCAGGGGTTTATGTACTAGTTTGCACAGATCTTTTTAACAGAAGTACCGTAGCAAAAGCTGCAGCAAAAGTAACTGCTAAGAAAGTGATCAGTAAAGTAGTATGCAGATACGGTGTATCTAAAGTGATAGATAAAGGTACACATTTCACATAAGTAATGCAACACAAAATGCAAGGTTTTGGTATACAGCAGGCAGACCATACCATACCAGTCCATACAGGCCACAAGGAAGTGGACTGGTTGAAAGACTGAATTAGACTTTGAAATTAAAGATAGAGAAAATAGAAATTGGAAGCCATAGCCACCTATAGCATTGTATAGCATATAAACAACCCCTAAAAAGAATCATAAACTTTCATTTTATGAGATACTGTTTGGATCAGTACCAAAGACAGGGTGTTATTATCCAACAGATCAAACAGATAATTGTCAAACACTTGCATGTATTGAGAATGAATCCTGCTTTCTCTAATGCTATTGGCCCCAATCTACAAGTGAGCTGGAGAAGGGCGATCAATCTGAAGGACCGATTAACACAAAGTGACCTACCAGTGACACAAACTCATACAAGTAGCGTACAAGGTTTTCACAAATGTGGCAAATGTAGGGCCTGCCCTCATATGGTTCCAACTAAGCAATTCACGGACAAATTGCATCATGTCCACCACGTTAATCCTTTCCTGACATGTGACACCATCGGTATCATATATTGCCTGAAATGCATGTGTGACAAGATTTATATAAGCAAAATGTGGCGTAAGTAGAAGCAACGCATTTTGGAACATATTGGCTTGATCAAGAACACCATGAGGTATAGGTCCAACATGAAGATTTTGACCCCGGTGGCCAAGCACTTTTTAAAATATTACAATTTCAACGCACAAGACCTCACTGCTTTTGCCATGTGCAGAGTTAAAAAAGTACCCCCGGGGAGGTGACTGAGATAGGGCGCTTCTCCAAAAGCAAGCACAGGTAATATTTCTGATGGGGAGTCTTGCCCCACAGGGACTGAACAAAAATATTCATTTCTCCATCTCTGTGAAGAAAAAAAATATATACATTCTCCTTACCACACTCTATCTTTCCATTTACCAATAATAAAGCAGTGTAAACTTAATAACATTGTTGGATAATCTGAACATTTATAATATATTATGGACAGCAAACATCTGTACCCTAAATGTATGGGTACAGACACATAATGCCTTATATAGCGTGTGGCGAATACCATTCACTTTCTCATATAACATCTGGGATATGAGATTAGAGCTGTTTCAGGTGACCGTGTGATTTGTTATTCTCGTGATGGGATGGCTTCTATGCATGTGCAGTTTCATGGTTGCCTGGTATGTTGTTGCATTTGGGTGTATTTGAATATGACTGAATACTTACCATCTACATTCCTCTAAAAAATAACATCTGTGATATTGGTCTTTAGACCCACTACATATTTGTGGATATACCAGTTTATTATTTTTTGTAATATGTATGCATGTGTTACAACTGAGTCCTGCCCCTTTTTTCTTGGCTCCTAGTTAGACCTTTTTAGGGCACTAGAGTGAGTACAAGGCTAGATATACCCCGGATCTCTGTGGAATATTCGCACCAAGCTGGTAGGCATCCCAGCTAGGTGACGTTTTGGTAGGCATAAGGGTCAGTGCAGATAGGTTTCTGTAGTATTCACGCTCTAAATCTGAGGTGGAATATACGGCACTAACAATTTTACTTGATCAGAATTCCCTCATTTCGACACCCAATTAATTAGTTGCAATTTTGTATAAATTATTGTATAGTACATTATAGCAAATAATATCCCAATCCAAGTGTTGTATATATTAAATATCTATTTTGCTGCCATCAGCATTGATTTCAATTTTAATGACCATTTTTTTCCTTTGAATAAAAGTTACGTTTTATCCACTTTAGGTGGGGTTTTGATATACTGATATTACTGTAAATATTTATGATTTTTGTATGTACCAAACTGTGCATGGGTGTTGGCCCTTTTTCTACTTTTCTTCTGTTTCTGTTGGATCAACAGCCCTGCACCAGGGTGATATATGATATATTGAGCATATATTGGAATGTAGTCTGGTGCTGTCTAACATGGCATTTATCTCAGAATGCCATTCTTTTATATTGTTATTATCCACATCAGTACCAGCACAGTCATGGAGACTTGACAGGTTATATGAAAATGTCTGAAACATTGACAAACCTCCATGGACAGGTTTTATCTTCCATTCCAGATACAGAATCAGACAACCGAATAAACTGAGACCAGCAGATTTCATGGGTCTATTTATCTAGAGACATGTGAGAAAAGCACTTGAACCCAGAATTGGTCCATACCAAGTGCTATTAACTATCCATACTTCAGTGAAAACATCGGGCAGAGATACTTGAATTCATGCATCAAATAGCAAGGAAAATCGTTATGAGGATTGAGCCAGAGGCATCAGAAAGATGATTATACATATCCTTTTCCTAATATATATCCTTTTTCTAATATTGTGGTCTCAAGACAATAATAAAGCCCAGCAGCGTTTAAAATAAGTTTGATTAATTATATAAAATCAAAGAGAGGAAATCTTATACTACGTATATTTCATCTGGGTTGAATCCCCTCCCAGAAGTCAGGACAGGAAGAAAAGCAGACACCCGGCTATCTGGGAGAGTCCTCCCCCTTCCTCTAATGGTGTCTTTTTTTTTATGTGAGTTTACAACTCGCAGTTTGATGAATTCTATTTGTCCTATCTTTCATGCTTTACAAACACGCACTTAAAATCGGCAAGTTTATTACATTGCCTTTAGTAAATGCTTGGAAATGCAAACACGCCAATGCGATAAACTCGCACAGGCGAGTTTAACAAACACAACCTTAGTAAATTTCCCCCCTTTGTCTTAATACACGTATGCAATGCACTATTTTACTTAACTGTTTTTTGCATTTTACCGATAAATAAAATAATCACTATTAGTGTACAGAGGCACAGTTATATTATTTTGACAACTTGAAAGTTTAATTGATAAGGATGGGAGGTGTGTGTGTTGGTGGAGTGGTAGGGTGAAAGTGTTTTTTTGTAAAGCATAATACATAATATGACGGCGCTATATAAAAACCTAGTAATAAGTAGTGAATAATGTTATAATAAGACATGTTATAATGTCTTTTTTTTCTTCCTGCTGAAGTCAGGAGAAGAAGATGTCAATGCTGCTCCCCTGACTTACCAGACCTCTGGAGGTAGGGTAGGGAGCGTCTCCGGCTCTTCGTTTCTTGGCCCCTCCGCCGCTGCATCCGCTTCAGGCAGTGGGATAGAGTTGATTCTGGCCTCGGTGGCTGCTGCCGTGCACCTCTGTGCCCCAAACTGCCGAGGTGCACCGGAAGTGATGTCAGGTCGTCAGGATGTCTTTTCCGCTTTAATTCATATATTGATCTAACTCACTAATGAAGTATACATTATATATAGAAGTGGTCTTTGTACCTGGAAAAAGCAGCTAACTCCCTGATACGTATTTATACCGAAAAATTGTCATGTACTCGCACATGGAATTTTGCAAGCTAAGACTTAGTTGGAAATTAACTAATGTCAAGTTGACAAACCCGCCAATGCAAGTTAATCTCGCAGGCAAGTTTTACGTTTTTGGAACTTACAAAGGTCGAGCTAGCTTAAACTCAGCCTTTTAATTCAGGAGTTAAACTTGTGGTTTCAAACTTGCTTGCCATGTGAGAGACATATGAACTTCAAAATTTACAAAGGTGGAAGTTTACTTCTCGTCATAAACTCGCGGGCGAGTTTGGTAAAACTCATGGATTTAAATAGTGGTGCATTTTGCAGACAAGTTTGGTGTGCAAACAATGGTTAATTGCAAAATACAAATGCAGCACTTTCTTTCATCTGATCACCATGTATGCTGTCTTAAGTGCAGACTCTATAGCAGTGGCTACTATGCTTGCACACAATACATGTGAAGGGGAAGCTGAGGAACACCATGACCAGCACCAGGTCCAGTTTAGGCATGGAATACCTAGTGCCCTGTATAGTTTTAGGGTAAACATTCAAGTACACAAACAGAGATGAGGGTAAAATATAGAAAATAAGCAAAAAATGACAAGACTTATTACTGAACATCAAAACACCCCAAAAAAGACATAACAAAGGACAAAATTACTTTCACACATACAATCATAATAATCACTAAAGGCTACTCTCCAAACTCTAAACACTCTCCAAACACCCAACTCTCCCTACCTGTCACACTCCAAAAAACCCTGACTTTAATCTAGAAACTGGCTGTTTTTTAGTTTCTGGCACATTTTCAGAATGGTTGTGGAACTGACAGTATAAAAAAAACCCATTCAAAATTAACTCACAGATGCGAGTTTTGTGTATGTAAAGACATGTATGTACAGGTGCCATTATAACATGTCTTATTATAACATTATTCACTATTTATTACTAGGTTTTTATTTAGCGCCATCATATTATGTATTATGCATTACAAAAAAACACTTTCACCCTACCACTCCACCAACACACACCACACCTCCCATCCTTATCAATGAAACTTTCAACTTGTCAAAATAATATAACTGTGTGCCTCTGAATACTAATAGTGACTATTTTATCTGTAAAATTCAAAAAACAGTTCAGAAAAATAGTGCATTGCATACATGTATTAAGACGAAGGGGGGAAATTTACTAAGGTTGTGTTTGTTAAACTCGCCTGTAATAAACTCGCCGTGCGTGTTTGTAAAGCATGAAAGATAGGACAAATAGAATTCATCAAACTACGAGTTGTAAACTCACTTCAAACATGCCTGCAATACATAAACACTGCTACTATTACAAATATATACAGTTACATCCACAGTATCACTGATACACCGACAGAAATGGCAGAAAAATTAATAAATACATCATATATTTACATTACTAAATTTGGTGCAAAACACACCAGATAAAAATGTCAACTTTAAACTTCACAAAAAGTCACAATAACAGTAATAAACACTGAAAGGCTGATTTTATTACATATAACAGTGTAAATTATTATAATACCACAAACATACACCTCTCCCTAGGTGTCACACTGCAAACAATGAAAGTGCTGGCAAAAAAACAATGGGCGGACTTTAGAAAGGGTAGTACATTTGTAAAATGGCTGCTGATTGTATGCAGGCCTTTAAATTTGTCAATAAAGAGTTTGGACAACACATCGGTGAGTTTGCTCAAACTCTCGCAGTTAAGACTGGCGAGTTTGCTCAAACTCGTCAATTAAACTCGCTCTAACACGCCTGCGAGTTGAAATCGCGGTTACAACACGCTTTTCAGTGAATTTGCAAACTCGCTGTGAGTTTCGGCGAGTTTAACTCGCAAACACAACACGACCTTAGTAAATTTCCCCCAAAATATGCAATAAAGTGCTGGTAACAATTACGATTAGAAAAAAAAATCTAATATTAACAATAAATGGTATCAAACAAAAGACAAGAAGGATAATGTGAATAAAGACCACTTATTTACAGTGCATGAACCAGAGGAAAGGCACAAGACAAATTAGATCTTTACGTGTTTTAAGTTGAGCAAATTTAGATACAAGTTCTTTTAAATTAAGTTTTAGTGCTATTTCATGCTCTATTGTGAGCATAGAGAGTCAGACAAGCTTTTCTTGAACCTTTGAAGATCTAATGTACGTTTTAATGAGTTTTATTTTTAAAAGCTACACTCACCACTATCTACAGACACAGGGAGAGTCAATAGAATACGAAGAACAATGAATGTACAGAGGACAATATCAATAAGTTCATTTTTGCATAGGAAATGTAATACTTCTCTTGATGATGCATGATCTGGAACACATCTGGCACTACTTTGCAATTCTTTGCACAAATCATATGCGTCAAAATCTTTGTAATCCCTATGCTGCAAAACTTGCTCTAACTTATGTAAGAAACCAAACACCAAATTAATTTGATGTAACTGCGTGAATCTTTCATCCACTGACTGGATTGCCATATAAAGAATAGCAAAGTAATTGCTATTCTTGCTAAGAAGTTGATTTTGAAATTTTCATCGGGACAGTGAATAGGCTTGTCGTCTGCTTCATAAGTGAACTGCTTTTGCTTTCTACGAATACAAACTGGTTCTGGTTCAATATATGTGGTATTCCAAAACTCTGAGCAAGTTAATGGGGTCCTGCCAATATTTTTGAAAATCCTTCATCACTCCTGCAGTTTGCTAGAAATGTCCTAAGACAAATGTCCTAAGACTAAGATGTACTTGCATTGTTTAAATCAAATTCTTTTGCTTTAACCTGGTCATATTGATCTCAAATAATATGTCATACCACACAATCAGTGAAAGTACAAAATGAAAAATATTTTTTGGAATACCTTTTGCCTGAACTCGCGAGCCATTGGCAGATGATCCTGTGTCTGTAGTATGTTCATATATTTCCACAAGGGAATCATAGATCTTATCAAGGTGAAAGCAAAGAGGTTTTAAAGCATCAACCTGATTTTTCCATCTGGTTTCACTCAGTGGTTTCAAAGTGAGACCTGCCTCATTCCTTTTTAAAACATCCCAACACTGTGGAGATGCTAAGAAGAACACATAACGATGTTGCACTTCATAAAAAAAAACACTGTGGCCTCAAGACAACACCTGGCAACATCATTAACAACTAAATTCAATGAATGTGCACTGCAAGGTACAAACAAGGATCATTGGTTTATATCTAAAATTCTCAGTTCAGCACAATTTTTTCCCCTTTCATATTGCTACCTTATCGTAGCCTTGTCCACGCAAGTTCTCAACAGGTAATGATGGCTCTCATAACTTATGAAGAACAATGTCCGTCATACTAGCACCAGTTGTTTCATTCAGTTTCAGAAATCCTAAAAAATTTAGTTTTATTACAGTTTCCTTTACCTGGTGTGGGCAGTTTTTCATTTGTCCCTCGTAAGGCCAAGTTTTGAACACCAAGAACTCTAATCAATGCAATCAGTTGCTCTAAAATTAGTTTCTAGTACTTCTCTTGGTCTTTAATCGTGTGCTAATGTTATTTATCAATGGTTTTTCCAGATTTTAGACATACTTTAAGCTCCTTCCTGGTCTGAATGTTTAACAAATGTGCCTGACAGCATTGCAGCTATGTTCTTCCAATCCTTAGAACCAGTGTAATAGAGAGAGAGATTATTGGAGTGTGGAAGTCNCAAACAGCTTACAGCAAAGACAAAAAATACAGTCCTTGGATTTGGAATTTTGAAGCCATGGATGGTGCATTACTTCTCCATTGGTAACAGTAAAAGTAATTCAATATTCTGAAGTGTAGCTAAACACAAGTTATTACTCTTCCCTAAAGGAGTTAGGGGGGTATTTGGGGTAGGAATATTTTTCATAGGATTCTTGGTCCCATTTGATCATAAATGATACCTAACAGATAACATGCACTTATCTATTTAGAACAACAATTTTGACAAAATCTATGTTTTATTATTACACAATATCATAAATATTCACTCAATACATTAAAACATTCAATAAAGCTATAGCTTACGATTAATGTAATTTTTCCTAAATGTTCATTTCAAACATTTAATGAGTTTATAATATACCATTAAAAATGTCTATTACATTTCTACAAGAGGTACCTCTCACTATACTCAATTCTAATAAAATTTGGCCAAACCGTTGGAGCTCGTAAGTACTGATTATCAGCAAATATCCTTTATAAAGTCTGAGGTCTTTAAAGGTCCTTTGCTTACTATGTGTAACACTTAAGAAATAATATACAGTTCTTTCTTTGAGGAACAGAGCTTACTCATTCTGGCAGACACTCAGAAATTAAGCATAACTTTTTGTGCGGTTTCCAGCATATATCAGTCAGACTTCTTTAAATGCAGATAATACACCAGTAAGCTAAGTTGATAA
>JABWIB010000296.1:44877-69598 GCA_016617825.1 Platyplectrum ornatum
TATATATACACCTGTATATATAGATATATCTACACTGTATATCTATATATACAAAGGACACTGACAGGGGACTTCTTTTATATATTTCAATTAATGTATATTTTTTTTTTAAATTAATTATTATTTGGCTTTTATATATATATATATACCTGTATATATAGATATATTTACACCTGTATCTCTATATATACAAAGGACACTGACAGGGGAATTTTATAAGAGTACTGGGGACAGGGAGAGTAGGGACAGGGAGAGGGGGGACTGGGAGAGGGGGGACAGGGAGACTGGGACAACTAAAGGATATAGGAAGGTTAACTAAATAATAAAGTTTAAAAAAAAAAGTTTAAACAACAAAAAATAGTAATGTGATCACAGTAATCACACTGTAATCACTGAAAAACGCTGAAATCACACTGCTAAAACGCTGAAATCACACAGTATAACACTGTGAAAATCGCTATCTCTGCAGCACACACGTTCTCTCTCCAAGGCTCTGAACAAAGTAAGGAAGTAGGAGCCTTGGATGGGAGTATTTCCTCGTTTTTTTGTTTTTATTTACATTTTTTCTAGCACTTTATTGGCTGAATGGGCGATCAGAGTGATCGTGTGAGGGGGGGGGGTCTAGAACCTACCCTGGGCGATCGTTGGTGACGGCTGCTATCGTATACAGCAGCCGTCACTGCCGGGTCACCCTGGGGTCACGCAGGGTGATCGAAAGTTCGAGCGCTGTACATGTACGGCACTTGTCCATACGGACCTTCCCCCTGCGCAGGGTCGGAAGGGGTTAAAGAAAGAGGGTTATTTCCAACAGTGGAGTAAAGAGTCAGTAGATATTTGGCTGTTCTTTCATAAAAATTTTCCTTTTCAATGAAGGTAAGTATAAATTTCTTTTTGAGAACTTTCTTCTAATCACAAGTAAGTTTTTTTTTTAAAGCACAAATTTCTAGAAAACTCTTTAAAGATGTTATTACTGTTGGTTTTGTGTGTGCAATATAAATTTACTAGCCTGGATACAACTGGAAGATTTCCAGAACTTGTCCGGTAAGCGACTCACGATGATAGACGAGATGAAATCTGCCCAAGCACTTGTTCTCTCACTTGCTACTCTTCTCCTGTCTCAGTACAACACTGACTTATTTATATGCCTTTTATTTAATACAAAATCTGCAATAAACTATATGCTTTAAGGTAATGCCTGCCTGCTCTGTCCAGTTCTCTCCCTCGACTGTTAAACTGCCCATTCCCTCTCTCCTTTTATCACCTTCCCCCGAGCAAGGACTGTGCCACTACCTGCTTATTAAGGGGATCGTTGCGTCCTGCACTAATCTCCTGAGCCTATTTTACAGTCAGGAATATCCCACTATCCTCCTATATATTCCTTCCCAGCTCAGGTTAGATAAATTTATAGATAAATATATCTCTAAAACTCATAATACATAGATCCGTCCTTAAAAACCAGGGTATGTGATCCTGCCTCCTCTAGTCCTGCCCACCAACTGCCAACTGTCACTCCAACTGGCTACAGCTAGCCGGCGGGGCCAAAACACCTAGCAAAACGCTAAGACCAACTCCACTACAGCGTATAAATTCAGTACTAATAGAGCATATCATTACTTTTCTTTAAATAAAGGTTTACAAAACTCTTATATATAGTTTTTTAATAAATAAATAAATCTTTGTTTAGTAGTATTTTGCAGGGATACTACAATAGGCACCACTGTGAGTTTCTGCGCCTAAGGAGACATGGATATCTGTGCAAGAAAATGGACCAATGATAGATGGACTTTAATTGGAAGATCATACACCAAGGAACTGTACACATCAAGCTGTACAGCTGGTCAGAAGCTGCTGAAATTACAATGAAATTCTAAGTTTTCCCATTGTATGCCCAATGTTTGCTATTTATCTCATTTTTCATTGTATAAAATCACCTAACCTCACCTATTCACTAGGGGATTTTAGGAGAAACTCCATGTTGCTATGGGCAACATGCCCACTTTTTAATCTCACGGCTTCATTATGTTAATAATATTAAAAGGGTCTAAATGACTCATATATGAAATTAGATAGTCTGGTAAATTAGTACACGAAAAAGCATTTAGTATATGTGGATTTGGAATCGAGGAAGGAATCCAGATTTAGGAACATGCATCCCTCATACACAAGGGATTTTCAATAACAGAACTCTACCCTACTCCTGCAAAATGGATTAGTCCTAAAATATTTCCCTCTTCCAACATGCGGACCTTCTTTATGCATACCATCCCTTCCAATCCCACCAATGAAAAAACAGCACGGAAGTCTGGATTTTGAGTATACAGATCAACATTGGATGTTGGTAGGATGTGTACTCGCAGATGAAGAATGTGGCTGTTTTCCATGCACAGCCTGCTGAAGATAAGATGCTACTCATGCTCAGAAAATCTAAAACTGCTCCTATTTTGAATTGTGTTCCTAAATGTAATCAACATTATAGGCCTATGAAGACTTTATATTAATATATACAAAATAAACTGGAGAGGGGTCCATAGTCTTCTGATTGATGTTAAAACTTATTGAGATCATGTTACATTAATTAGTTTATACACTGGAAAGCAACATATAGGCTACTGTTTGTTTGTTTTTTTTATTGTAAAGTGCATATACATATAGGCATATAACAATACAAATCTTATGAGAAATTATTCATTGTGGGAAAAGTGTTTGGAATACAATCTGGTACATGGATAGACTACTGGCAACAAAGATATGAAATAATAACATATTTAGAAAAAAACTTATCACCACTCTTGTTTCATCTTCTTGGTTGCTAGCGTTCTAACAATTACAAAAATCCTTGAGTACACTTAGCAGCAAAACATTTCTAATTTCTACATTTCTTTATAATTATGCAATTTCCCTTTCTCTGAGGTCTTAATTAAAATCATGTTCTGCTGACCTTACTATTTTTCTGGAAACTTCAAGTGGACTAAATTGGAGTTCACTGTTCTATACTCTATTGAAAATAGGTGTACCAGTTTGCACCTAGCTAACCCCTGGTGTAACTATCTTAGATATGTTAGCTATTAGAGATGTCTATGCAATTACACACACTACAGAGACTTTCTTTGAAAACATGATAATATGGCTGCAATTGCATATGTTTGTGGTAGCCTGCTTGAACTACAATTTGTATGCTGATGGCACTTAAGTTCAGGAGATGACACTTATCTCACCTAACTTTAACCCCCTCTTCTGTCTTATATTCTGACTGCCAACTTTTCTTGGATGGCACATTGTTTTAACAAACTACATATAGACAAAACAATTAATTGTCTTCCCTCAAGTCAAGATCTCCTATACCTCCACCATCTTCACCACCATTTACTCCTCCTCCCAAGCTCTCTGCCTAGGAGTCATACCCTTGCTCTTTGACAATTTTTCTGCTTATTCCTATAGAACATTGATTGTTTCAGACCCCTCCTCTATACTGATGCTACTAAAATCCGCATTTACTTTCTAGTCATGACCCAGCAACCTCCTCCGTATTAGCCTTATTCTACCTTCTCTGCTAAGCCCTCCATTGGTTTGCTGTCCACTTTCCAGCTATCTTAAAACTCCTCACCCTTACCTTTAAGACTAATTCTTGAACCACAACACCTTACCTCTCCTCTCTCATCTCAATGCACACACCTAACTGTTTCCTCCCAGCTCATTATTATGTCTCATGTCTATGTCCAAGACACCATAGACTGCTACTGCTCCTGATGCTGTCCGTGGTAGAAGACAAAGGGTAGAGCAGATAGCACTCTGGATACTTAGTTGCAGAAAGTAGTGTGTTTATTAAGACATTATCACTACATCTCAGTTACATTGATGGTGAGGCCGATACGTTTCAGCCGTGACGGTGATTGAAACATGTATATATATATATATATATATATATATATATACAGTATATATAATTCCCAAAAAGTTGATCTTTCAACCCTAGTTGTCACACATCTCTGAAAACTGGTATGTTTAAGACATTATTTTATTTCAAATTTGCTTAAAACTATTCTGAGATGCAGCATATAAAATACATGATCCAATCATCAATCCAATTTGCTAATATAGAATGATTAGCATATAGTGCCAATAAGCAAAAACATTATTCCAAAGTCATTAGTGCAAAAAAATTCCAAAATAATTCAAAAGAATCCAAAAATCATTAGTGCAAAAGATTCCATCTAGTATGGACATTTAAAAGCAATGTATTCCATCAATGTTGTATCTGCATAAACAGCCNCAGGATATTTCCAGTATCTTTCAAACAAAGAACTTCCTTGAAAGATGTATAGCCATATTCTAACCTGGTGGCTCCTGCCACTACGTAGAATGTGCAACCACTCTCAAAGTGCAAAAATGCAGACAGCTGTTTTGTAGCTGACCCTCAGCCAACACATCTTACCTTCCCTTTAAGATATGCCCCTGATGAGTTAGCTGTGTGGATAGATAGATAGATAGATAGATAGATAGATAGATAGATAGATAGATAGATAGATAGATAATCTCCAAGATCAGGGGTTCTGGGATAAAGGGCACCACTTAACTCACAGCACTATATAAAACAGCACCAATCCAGGATTGAGTACAACTAACAGCTAGTTTTATTATTTAAATCAACAAAATCATAAGCATAAATCCTATCCTATCCGTGGCAATAACTACCATTACTAACATAAAGAGGTCCTTTATGGAGGTCACGTCTCAAACAAAGCTTGGCGCTCTACTCACACCAGCTTGCAAGATTGACAGGTTGTGTGTCTCTCAGGCTGTCTGCTTGCACCCAGATAAGAGACACTGAGCTTAGGACCCGCCACACCTAAATAGGCCAAATCAGTTGCCTGTTTAGTGTTTAACATGCCCAAAACCAGAACTCGGCTTGCTGGATGGTGGATTCTACCTCTCTTCCAACCATTCAACCCTAGGGACCCTTACTGGCTTTTACTAAAGCCAAACAACTGTTGGGAAAGGGTTTCCCAACAGAAACACACACACACTAACATACTCCCTGGAGTTAAACCTGTGTGATAGCTTTCCAAATTCCTTTTTTCATCTTCATTTTGGAGAGTTCCAATGGCATGGTTATGTTTTTTTTGACAACTGGAACCTGGATCCTCGAAAATGCCATCTCCTCTCTTTTATGGTTACCTCAGCCAGAAAAGTGATTCTTGGTAATTGAACCTCAAATGTTTAGCACAGTCCGTAGCTGTCTTTTTAGCAATATCTATCTTGATAGACGTTCAACTCTCCCTGATATTGTGTGCAGTGTGGAGCGCTTTTCAAACATACCACCTGGTATCTCCCTCTTGATATCTTTGTTGATTTTATAGTCTATGAATGCTGCTCCCCTGCATGACATCCCTCTCCTCTTGCCTCTTCTACCTTCATGTTGACCTCTACCTTCACCGTAACCTGCCTTGGGCTCCTTTCATTCCACTGTTTCCTCAGTTTTCCACATTACTGTTGCTCCTCGGCTTTTCTTTTTCATTTTCCTGTTTATATTGGGAATGTTACCTGAACTTCTTATGTATCGCCTGTCCTGCTCCTCACTGGAACCTGCTTTGTATTTTGATTTTCAATTGCTATTGTGTGCTTCATTCTGTACATAATGTTTATTCCCTGTATTGTTGAAATACTAGAATAAACATAAAAAAACAAACCTGTATGTGCCACAATATAATACAACACTTTCCTAAATTAAAGTACTGTGACTACATGTTATCCTTTTATATTAGTCATTTATTTTGTGTATTGCACTATAAGTTCTTTCAGTGCTGCATCTGCCAATACATGACCAATTTAATTTATTCCAGTCACACAGCATTGCTGTACAAAATAAAGAAACATTACTTTACCTGACAAGCAATATTTAGCCTTGTGTTGGTATTTAAATATATTAAAACTTGGCAAGACATTTTAATATAACTTTTTTTGTAACTATAGGCAAACATGAAGACTCATAAACCTAAATTTGCATGAAACTAAAATTAAAAAAATCCAAAAGAAAAAAAACTTTTCACCTTGGAATGACACTCAGTATCAAAATAACTATCATAACACAATAGCAACTATCAATTATATACAGGTAGATATGGTGGATACAGTTGAAAAACTAGCAAACAATTATTATAACCAGTTCTGAACGACCAAATCAATCATTTAGGCTTAAAAAAAATACCGGGAATGGTTAGTTTGGTTTCCTTTGGGTGAGGTTTCCACAGCAAAAATAGTAGGTAAAGGAAACGAAGGAGAACAAGGAAAGCCAATTGCAAGAACAATAAAAAGAACTGGAGAAAGTGTTTAAGCCCCTCCCGCTCGTGGGCAGTCGCGTGCCAAAGCACTACCTGCTTGGAGGATTCCAGTTCCTACAGCCAACAGACCTGGGGACAAACGTAGTACAGGGATGGTCAACCACTGACCCTGTTTTACTTAAGAGTCTTGGAAAGGGGTGAAAGGAGACACAGCAGCTCTGGGTGATATGGTGTTGCATGCTGTACCTTAAAGGGTGTATGATAAATGCAGAATTAAAAAATAAGGTATCCAATGGTTGTTATATTTTGTTTATTTGGTCATTCTGTAAATGCCATTGTCGTATATGGCTGTAAATTGTACTATGACTGGCAGATATGTTCTATGCATTGCCATTCCTATTACTCATGCAACTTCCCCTAAGTTTAGTACCAGGACTGCCCATCTGGGTCCTTGAACGTAAATATTTCAAACAGAACTATGGTTTCCTCCTTAATTATTAATTTATTGCAGAAAGTGGCAAAGGTCAGTCTCCATCCCACCTGCTTCACTCTAGGGCGGTGCCAGAACAGTGCCGTAACTGTTTGACATTTAAAGATACAGCAGCAACACCAAAGGTACCCATACCACATATGTATCTTTACATAATAGTACCCACCTTAACATTCCATCTGACCCCACCCCGGGGCCAGCCATCGCATATGTTTACCCAGTCTCCATTTCTGCCTCTTTTGATGAGAGCACCCCTAACAATGGCCCTATGGGTAGGGACCCCTTTGTGTATGTGGACTCCCCTTGGTTAGTATAACACTGACATAGGCACTTTTTACTTTTGTGCTGCAACACAAATACCTAAACCATTTCCCCTGCCTTGTGTTATCTAATAAAACCGATTAAATAAAAATATCAAATAAATAAATAAAATTACTGTATACATCAAACAGAATTACAAATGCTGATTTATTTTTGTCACAGCATTCATCCATGCATTTTAGCCAGAAAATCTGCACTCGTCAAATTAGGTATATATAGGTGATCCGGTATGAGCAAGTGTGGAAATTGGGTGGAATGTGCACCAGATATGTACTTGCGGATCCCTTAGATTTGCTCCATATGCTAGGAAATCTGTCCACTGAGCCAATCTTGCCCCCCCCCATCACCTAAATTACGCTAGGTGGGTGGAGGGGTATATTTAAATTTGACATTAGGGGCTGGCTTCACACGTAGACTTGGATCTGGTCCCATGTGCTACAGCTATACAAAGTGAAGTTTTACAAAGACTGGATAGTCCAACAGACTCCTTGGGCTAGATTTACAAAACTGCGAGAATGNAAAAGTGGGGATGTTGCCCATTTCCGCAGTTTAATAAATCTAACCTCTTGTTTAGTATTATTATGATTGTACTGGAAAAATCTCTAAAAACATTTGTTATGTCTTTTAATTATAAACTAAATGTAAATGGGAAATTAGTTTTCATTTTACATTTAAAATGAGTATATAGAAGTCCTGGAATATTGTTTTAGCAGTTTGTCTGTCAGTCATATACATAGGTATATGCTTAGATTATCTGAAGTAATTAAAATTGTGAATTTGTCTAATCAATGTTGTGTAAGGGAATAAATCATGGTAGTGACGCAAGATCCAACCCCAAGACTCCTACTGGTACCTTTTAAGTGGGTCCAGTGATTAGAAAGGATAGACCCACTTGCTTAGTGATGCTGTACAGCTGTCGATTTTCTCTGACAAAGTGTACAGGGACGTGCTGGGGAGGCAGAGGCAACACTCCATCATTGATAAGTGTTGTGTGTTTTTTTCAGCTTTTTTTTTTTTAATTGAGCTGAAGGGACTTCTTTATCCCTTTCTTTCTCTTCAGATTCACTGCCTTCTAGAAGTGTAGCTGACGTTCAGTTCAATCTGTCATATGTCATATGAGCCAGCTATATAAAGAAAAATTTCCACCTGAAGGAACCTGGCATTACAAACTGGTTTACTTTGCTCCGTCTACTTGTTCCTGATCAGCAAAGGGAAAAAAGGTAAGTAGATTTGCAAAGGAAGACTTTCTTCATTGGTGACACCTTATTGCATTACTTTACATATTTATTATTTATATGCAGCAACGTGTGTATTATCTCCTCTCTTTAAAGTTTTCTTTATTCAAAATGCAATGTAAACGTTTAAAACGTGTATAGTTAACATATTCAAAGCACAAAAGTTACAATATAATGTGTGTTTTGTTTAGAAACATACTATTTCATATTTATAATGATGATGATTTATATTATTACTATCATCATAAATATTAATAAAATAATAATTATAATAATATAAATAATATTTACAACAATTATATTAATATAATTCATATAAATAGTAATAATGAGAACATAAAGTATGTATAAAATAGAGATTACTTACTTGTTTTCACTGATTATGTTATAATTGTAATGTGGCTACATTTTATACATTGTTATGATTTTTACCATTCCAAATGCCAGGGGAATAGGTTGCATTCAAAGGTAATCTTTTTATTAGCTGCTACTTCCATCATGCATTATTAATAGGCTACTTTGTGTGAAAATATAGAGACTAAATCAATGCTGTGCACACAGGGCATACAGTAAAGCACTTAAGGCTAAATAATTCTCTGCACACACAAATCTCATTGAACTTTTTTTCTTTTAGCTCTTTCTTACATGTGACTGTCTGGTACACATGGGAAGTCTAAACTCCTTTATTTTCAGTTACTGATGACCCTTAATGCAGAAAAGTCATTCCTGCTTGAATTGGGGATCGCATTATGGTATCAACATCTGAGAATATAACTCACCATGGTCCATTATATGTTTTAGGAGTAATCCATGTATGGCCAATTATATTTTGGTTCATAGGAATACAGATACAGAAAATGTTAACAACGTCCTAGAAAGCTGCATAGAACATTACTGTATATATGTCCTATATATATTTAAAAATGTGAAGATTTTTTACATTTATGAATACACATCTACATAGGTCAGGGTTCTCCAGGTGTTGTTAAACTACAATTTTCAGCATGCTTTGCCAGGTATCCATATATCATTATATATGGATATATAGTCCACTATATCATTTGATAAAGATTGTATATATGTATGTGTAGTAAAGTATATACTAGAATATAGTATATATAGAGAGAGATTTAAATGTTGATTTAGGTACAATTAACTTTATCATTTATAGCAGGTTAAAATGTAATCATTTGTTTGTTGATATAAATACAATACACTTTCCTGATATATCATGCATTTACAATTCTGTTTATGGAAACACTTTGTCTTTAATTGCATTTGAAATACTACAGAATGAGCAGCATTGATCAATATCTTACTAATCTTAAAAGTTCCACATACAATAAAGGGCTGTACTAATGTGTGCATAATCAGCAGGTAAATTATTTACCATAAGAATGATATCTTGTGTTTCAATTGATATACTTCTTACACTGTTTAACATGTGAATGTGAGTAAAAATATAGACCAATTGTCAAGCTGTAAATAATGCACTAGATTATGTAATTTAGAAGTAGTTTTCCTTATGAAACATAGATATTCAAGACATTCAAGCAGTGCAACAAATAAAATAATTGCATTCTCTGCAATTATAAATGAACTATATAGGAAATAGACATATGCAATGTAGCCCTATTTAACTAAATAGGGCTGTTTTTCATAATATCCTTCTTTTAGCTCTACACTAAGCAGACAGCCCTATATCTGTGTATGTGTTATTAGTTACTCTGAAAACTCTTCTGACAAGGTTAGATACCTCTCATTGTGTCTTCCTGCCTCTGCTACTGCATCTATTTTATTAGATTAATAACATAGATTTATATTTCTTTTTTAGGTATTTTAAACTTTAACCATTTCTGTTTTGTTTCCAGAACTACATAGTTAAATCACCATGCTGAGTTCGGACCTATGGCCGGGTGTACTTCATTTTTCACTCAGACCCAGGCTGGCTGTAGTCTACATCATGCTATTGCTTGTTTCGCTCAGCCTCATATCTGTCCAGAGCAGATCGCTTTACCATCAGATTGAAAATAGAAGTAAGTATACAGTAAATAGCTATGATTTATACTATCATCCATGCATTCTGTTATTGGTCAGTCCCTTTAATGTTAATCGAATATTGCAATACAGCAGTGCATTCTCATGACTTGGAGTGTTGTTCTAATATATTAATTATAATAATTCTAATAATTATTATATAGAAGGATAAATTAATAATGGAAAAGGGATCATTTTACATAACATAGCAGCATAATACAACAATTTGTATTTATCCACAGTTGCAAAATCTTTAATTCCTAGGAAGCTGCTTTCAGATAATTAATTATGTGTCACTTTGCATTATAGCATAATTTTATCATTTCTACAGTGAATATCCTTTTTGAAAATAGGTTTAGTTGTGGAAAGACATGGGCAAAACATGTTGCATTTTAAGGGCTGTCAAATTAATTGTGCATGTGACTTGTTACTGATCAGCTGGATGTTTAAATTATTATTCATGCTTGGGCCATCACCTGAACTGTAATATTGTTTTCAACAAATTAAATGTGCCTCCCCTTTCCCATGACTTTGCCCACATTTAAATTACACCTGACTCCTTCTTATTTATAACAATCTGGATTCGATTCATAGTGTATTCTAATGGGCCTAAGTGGTCAGTATCGTCTTGGCGTGACCACTGCTTTGCCATATACCTACACCTGATAACTCAACTTTTCAGAATTAAAGTAATCGCACTATGAGAATGCATAAATGTTCAGAATTTGGATCTAGAAAAATTCATCTGATAACTTTTGGCTGGAATCAGTTAAGAGCCCATTGGAAGCAGAGATCCAATGCTGTATAAAACTTTGGATCTCCATCCATTTGGCACTTGTAAGGACATAAACACATTCCCTTAAAAGTTTGGATAGCATGGTAGCTTAGCTTGTGTTTTCTATCCCGCTGATGGAATGGTCCCAAGACAGAACTAATATTCAGGTAATATTACAAAAAACTCAATGCAAGTCTGGAACCCTTGTTTTTAGAGTTTCCAGGTTTATTTCCCTTTATTCTACTTGTTGTTTATGTACTGCAATATTAGTAGTCAGCTAGCTCTTAATATTGTGACTTTTAGTTGGATTTAGCTAATTCCCCATACTCAAATGCAGATTTAACTCACCAATCAATACTAAGCACTTCAATCAATACTGAAAAATATACACTTTACAAAGAGCAGGTGATGGCTAAGTGTTCTGCTTAATTAGTAGTAATAAAAACGCTACCTATAGCTTACCAAGAGTCCGCAGCTGAAAAGATCTGTTTGTCGCTAGACACTCTAGTGACTGGTAATTACGTAAATGGAAGTAAGAGCCACTCTCTTCTCATAGGTTGAAATAACACAGATTACCACAGATGAAGAGGAAAAGGCTCATATGTTGGATCTCTTATTATCACATACAATTACCCATGTGACATATGGAGATAACAGATTACACCAGTATATATTTAAGTGTATTTTATTAAAGGTCAGGTTAGGTCACTTATAAATAAATTTATTGGAAAAACAGCATGTTTTGTAATTGTGTGACTCAAGTTGTTTTGTATTAGTATATTGTGAGAATTCCAATCTAGTTTCATTCCAATGTGTAAGAAATTATATATGTATTGTGTTACAAAGCGTAGTGTGAAATAATCTGACTATTTTAAACTGCATTTATGGTAACTGTATATTTATTGTACCTTAGAGAACTTTGTCAGCAAGATCATTGTAACTATTGTAATTCCTATTACTGAGAACATTTTTGTAGTACCCTCTAGGGATAACTATGGGGGCTGTATGTTACAGCTGCATGCAAACAAGCTGATTCTGAAGCCATGAAAACCAATAACACATGTAGAGGAGATGCTTGTGCTGTTGATCTGCTAATGGGTAATTCTATTCATTGGGGTCTACTGCTCCCAAAAACTATAAAAGTAATCTTAAAAAGATGATGGGACACCCAGGTTGATAGCAAGTAAAATAAAGTGCATTTTACATATACATTTTATTAATGCATCATATTTAAAACCTTTCAACGACATTGAGAGGAGCCTCATTTTAAGCTTGTTTTGTGTATAACCTATATATTTTACCATCAAAACACATATATGGGCCCATTACTACAACTACAAATTGAATTAATGTAAAAGCCACTGGTGGTAAATGTAATCAGCATAGATAGGTACCACACATTGGGCAGACAATTACAATTTTACATGGTATTTACATGTATGTCAAGAGAAGCCATTATAGCTAAACCACTACTAGACTTGTTTACAGCCTTGTTTATAAAATTCAATTTAGCAGGATATGAATTAGGAAGGATCTAGACCCTTGTATATCAGCCTATTTATGCATTATCCTTGTGAGCGCACTGCATGTGTATATATGTAGTCATACAGTATATGAATGTGTGGCAGAGAATCTAAACACTATAAGATCCAGCATAAGTTGTATTGATGTAAATCATTAAACATTCTCTAAGTTTTAGTAGGGTAAACGTATAATTTTCTTTCAAGGAATTAGTAAATACATTGTATCATTGCATGTATATTGGATATATAGCAATTGTATATGTTTTTATAAAATGATTTGTACACATGTTTTCAGGGTATTTAAATGAATAGACAATAGTAGATACTACTCTACATACTTAATGGAGGTATTTGTATTCCATTTTTCTATTGCAGGCCCAGAGATTAATCCCTATTGGTATGTGGGGCGTGGTGTGCGACCAATTGGCCGATTTGGAAAAAGGCAGCTGAAAAACAGGAGTGACCTGCCACCTAAATACAGTAGCCTTTTTGAACTAGTCTTCAGTAGCTTGAAGAAACAAGATGGACTTCATTTAAATAATGAACTGGAGGAAAAGAACTGGTGACATTTTATTAAGTTGCAATATTGCTGCTTCCCTTTCACCACCCATTAAACATATGATTATTTTTCATTTTGTTTAAATGGCATATATGTTGGAATATAGTAGTAGATACAATGTTGTTAATGACTTTAGGTTTTGGGTATGATCTACAATGTAACATTGCTGAATCATGTTGTGTATATAATGTATATAATAAGAAAGGTTATACAAAGATATTTCACCATATTGTAGCTTGTGCCATTATGACAGTGTTTGTCTCCCTCTAGTAAAATAGATACCAAGATGGAGTCACTGCTCTTTAAAAAAAATAAAAATAAATTGTACCCAATTTTAAACATATAATCACATGATGCAGAATCACAAAATAGTACAATGATTTTTCTCATTGCTCATTTCATCACAGTTAGATTCCCTCCCTGCAGTGCAATGAAATTATCATGTATTCAAATGCCTTTGTGTGATTATTGTGCATAGTTTGGAGCAGTTCCAATACACCCAGGTTTCCCACATAATATTTGTGCAGCAGAAGCAAAGAACTGTTTGTCTTTCAGGGGCGTAACTACAAAAAGCTGGGCCCCATAGCAAAACTTTCAATAGGTTTTGTATATATATATATATATATATATATATATATATATATATATATGTTTGTATATATTCTATAGCAGTTTGGGGTCTACATGATATATATACATATACGAACATGGAGGCCCCAAACTGCAGTAAAATACTTAAAAAACAATAAGAAACACAACAGTAAATCTGGATGTGTATTCCATTTATGGGATCCTGTTCCCGGAAGCTCCGGTCTGTTGGGGAGCGTCAGTAATCCGGGAATGGTGCCGCCGGGCCCCCTTGGGCTGCAGGCCCCATAGCTACCGCTATGGCTGCTATAGTGGTAGTTACACCCATGTTGTCTTTATATGTCAGGCTTCACAAATCTAACTGCATAATAATTTCTGCTCTCATGCTTCAATCGGTTCAGGTATTACTTAGTAATTACTAAGTATTACAAGTATAGTGTAATATCACAGAATGTAAACCAGAAAGTGTTAATAACAACATAAAATAAAAGTTGTAATCGGTATTTGGGTAACTGGTTTAAAATCATGTTGTTGCCGCAATCAACCAGAAACCTTTCTATAATGGTGAACAATAAATGGAAAGTTATTGTTGTAGCATGATAGGTATTTAAAAGGTAATGTAACACCATATACCATATGAAGCAACGTGCATTACCAGCAGCGTGTGTTTACCAGTAATGTCAACCTCACGTTGGCTCTAAGTTACAGCTTCACTCTATCTGATAACCAGGAGCACCAGGTAGATTCTTGGTTGTTATTGGATTTCCAAGCAAAAATTAAATAAATAGTAAAACTTTAGCAACAGCAATTCTCCAGATAGGAAGGTAATTGTATCAGCATCTTCAAAAGACAATCTCAAAAAAGTACCCTTGCCCGTTTCATCAGTAGCTGTGTTTTCATCAGAGGGTTGCAATGAACAAGGTTTCATTTCAAAATACATGAACTTTTATAGTTTATGTCATTCTACACTATTTTATCCCTTGCTCGTTTAGATTTTTATTATTGTTGGCAACTATATATTTTATATTTTCTTATGCTTTTTTTCCCACAAATCATCTGACCATACTTAACACCTTAATAATATTGCATTTTACTTCATAATTTCATTTATCCCTTCTGGGTACAAAGAATTCAATTGGTGCATAAAAAAAAAAACCCCTGTCTACATAGTTTGAAACAATCTTCACCTCGACTAGTTATATTGATAACTTAAATGACCTCAAGGCATCATGGGTCTCCTTGATGTACTAGCACAAAAGGCTTAGAAACACTGGACCTGATTCATGGTTTCTGGCGGTCGCAGATTCATTTCACATACTAGAGAATGTGAGCTCAAATCTGATTGGTTGTTATGGGCAACATTCCCACTTTTCAATCTCCCTGCAATCTCCCTACTTAGTCAAATTTAGGCCTTTATATTTTTACACAGTTGTTATTTTAGGCGTAAAATTTAAGATAATTGTTTTGATTAAGATATGTGACAAAATGTCCACACAAATAATAAGAATGTTGTTAATAACAATGATAGAGAACCGTGTCCCCACAAACTCACTCCCCACTTTCAAATTCCCCCACGTACAGAATAGGGCAAAGCAAAGGAATCAATATGGAATTACAAATTATATGTCGGGGAATTAATTCCTAAATAATTTGCCTACCAGATAAGAGATAAGAATAAAGTAACAGGATGAGGCATGGAAAGAAACTTATATTCATCCTTCATAAGAATATTTTCTTCCAAGGGCATCATATACAGTATATTCTATATCTTTATTGTGGAATTGAAAAAAAGATTATTCAGAAATTCTAAGTGTACCAACCCTTTCTTAGGGTGGTGTAAGGGGTAGGAAAAATCTAGCTTCAGTGCCTCCACCCAGATCTAGACAGTGTGTTTTAGATGGAGACTCTTTCTGGATCCACCAGGGGTTGACTCTGGAAACCCCTTGTACCTAACCACACTAGCAAGGAATAAATAGGATTTTTTCACTCCAAAATTTTACATTTACAACATAGGGTAATAGTAGGAAAATTTCTTCTGAATATGACAAGGCCCCCTTANATAGTTGTAAACCGTTGTTTAGGCACATGGTAGGATTCACATAAGAGCAGCCAAATGCTTTTTTTAGTTCAATTTTGTGCTTTTGGAGTATCATGTTGCATTTGACACCCCCTGTTGTATCAATGCGGTATAAACCCCCAAAAAGTATTTTTGTAATCTACACCTCTAAAGGATCTCATATATGGGTGTAGTGAGCATTTTGACCCCACTGGTGTTTTGTAGAATTTTTAAACATCAGGGCGTGAAAATTAAAAAATTAAGAAAATCACTCCATAATTTGTTACACAATTTCTCCTAAATATGGCAGTACCCCATATAAGGTTGTAAAACACTATTTGGCCACATGGTAGGGCGAGTACCATTGGGCTTTTTTTTTTTTGCACAGATTTACCCTGTATATGATTTCTGATTAAAAAAAATTCACAGAATGTGGACAGGATTTTTTCTGATCTGATTTTCTGATTTTGTCTGTTCACAAAGACAGAAAAAATTGAGCAAGCATTTTTACTAATGATAATTTAGTAACTAGGGTAGTAGGAACATAGATAGGAATACATTAAATGTGCATACAGGCAAAAATGACAACAATGCCAAGTGCTATATCTTGCTGCCCCTGGGTGAATAAACGAGCACCTACCCGTGTGCTCCAAAGTACAATGAATAACTGTTATGGGTATACACCAAAAGGGGCGCTATAAAGGATGAACAATTAATACTGGTATTACAAGAATCCAAAATATCACCAAGTCTTAACAACAACACTGTCCAGGATATCACCAAAACTTTACAGCGACACTGTCCACAAGAAGGTAAGTGGTTAAACAGTTCTGTTCATGGAAGCAACTTAAGGATCGATCCTCCACTCTCACCCGGAAAAAAGGTAAAAATAAAAAAACAAAGAAGAAAGCAATAGTGAAGCCACGTGTGGTCCTAATGGAGAACCTTAAAGGGAAAGTGGACAATGGTGCAGACCTGGGGTTTGTATTCCCCACTCGCTGGTTTCTACTCACACCAGGATGGCTTGTACACTGGCATATAACAATGTACGGTAGATATTCACATCCTGAATGTGGCTGCATCCTGCTCCGGACTCCGGTATCTCCGATATAATGAAGGACTGTACAAATATTGTGGTTTGTATTTATTACACAAAAGTTTACAATAGTAAAAGCCAAAACATTGGCAAACAAGGTGGTATAAGTCCACCTAACAATGGTGAATGTATACAGATGAAGTTATATTGCCATACTACATAAAGGGCCCTAAGTCGGCATAAATAATACATACACCACAGCAGGGGGAAAAACACTCTATACCACCAACCCACCAACGCGTTTCGATACCCTACATGTATCTTTACCAGGTGGCTTTGGACAAACTTGAAATTCCTTACATCCTGTCTCAAGGATAGTGGGCGCTCTACCTATCAGGTAAATTCTTTGGATTGTTGAACAGGAGGCCCAACCCACTAAAAATAAGTAAAAACTATAAATATAGTGCCAGAATTTGATAAATATTATTAAAAAAATCCAAAACAATTTATTCACTGTGTGTTAATACAGTGAACACCACGTGAGGTTGTAATATCAACAGTACTAGTGACGTGCCTAATAGCTAAATGAGCTACGTAACTAGATAGACAAACATGTGTATTGACTATAAGTGTTTGCATTATGGCGCTATATATTAAAGTGCTGAGTGCTAACCATACATTCATGATATGCATATATCGAGAAGGGATACTGTGTGTGAAAAAAATCCCTTGTGAAGTGACGACATTTAACTGTGCTAGCAGGCGTGACCTGTTGTTTGGGTGGGCTTCATAACTAAGTGGCTCGAAACAACTATCCGTATATCTCTCTATATAAGTGCTGAGTGCTGACACGTGTAAAAATGAATATTAAGATAAGTGATAAAATAAAGTGACTAACTCTAATATAAGTGAATAAAGTTAAAAATATTAAAATGTGCATAAACTAAAATGTATATATATATGTGTTTTTGGGGGGCATAAGAGGATCCATTAATTGAGGAACCATTTGAGCTCCCCACCTGTCTGTCAACGGTCGGGAGGTACGTCCAATATATTGTTTCCCACAACTGCACTCTACTGCATAGATGCAGTTGTGGGTCCCGCACGTAATATAATCTTTGATATTAATTTTTTTTTATCATTGGAGTGGGGTATAAATTCTGTTACCTTTAAAGTTTTTTCTTGACTAGATTTACAAGCTTTACATAAACCACATCTAAGAAAACTTTAGACCTCACTTCTGGTTTTCTCTTTACTATAGCACTCCTGACTAGTTTGTTTGCCAAGGTTGGTGCCTTTTTATATATAAAAGCAGGTTTAGAACATATGATGGTCTGTAAATTCTTATCCCCCTCCAGCATGTACCAATGTTTTTTTTATAATACTCTATTTTTCTGTATTGAGGGTTGTATTCAGTAATAAACGGTATGTTGTTTTTGTCCCAATCCTTATTCTTTTTATTGCCCCTCAAAGGATCTAAAAGGTTTTCTCTTCCTTTTAATTCATTATCCTGAATGATCTTATGTAATTGGGCCGGGAGATACCCTTTTTCAATAAAATTTTTCTTCATTAGGTCTGTTCCTTAAAGACTGTCACCTCCGAACAATTCTGTCTCACTCTTTGGAATTGTCCAAAGGGGACGCTATTAAGCCAATTAATATGGTGATTGCTGTTACGGAATGTAAGAATTCGAATCTGTAGGTTTCTGATAATTACGGGTATGGATCTTACCATCCTTAATATATATAGACAGATCTAAGAAATTAATCTCTGCATTACTTTTAGAGAAAGTGAGCTTAATGTTGAGTTTGTTTTTGTTTAACTCTTCACAAAAATTATTCAAATTGTCGGGGTCTCCTTTCCAAAAACATATCACGTTGTTGATGTAACGATACCAGTGTGTAATACAAGGTTTAAGTATAGGGCCCTCCCAGACACACGTCCTCTCCCAGTACGCCATAAATAAATTGGCGTTACTGGGAGCGAAACGCGTGCCCATCGCCGTCCCTTTTACCTGTAAATAAAATTTTCCTTTAAACCAAAAGAAATTGTTTTGTAATATAAATTGTATGGATTCTATAAGAAATTAAATGAGATCTGGATTTATTCCCCCTTGTTCTAGGAAATAATGGGTCGCCTCTAAGCCTTTCTGATGTTCGATTATAGTGTATAAGGCGGTGACATCTGCCGTAACCATTGTTGGGAACATCCTGTTCCCATATGACATTCTCTAGGACTTTCAAAATGTCTGTAGTGTCCTGAACATAAGCTGTAGTGTTCTTAACAATCTGTTGAAGATAAGAGTCTACAAATAGGGATAAATTAGAAGTTATTGATTCAGTGCCAGCAACGATCGGTCTCCCGGGGGGGGGGGGTTTAAGTCCTTGTGGACCTTCGGGAGTATATACGATTCCCTCCCTTCCGTACCTCTGTCCATACTTCCTGACTGTGTGGTTTAGAATATCCCCGATGTTGAGAACGATTGTCCCGTATTCCCTTATTATTATGGGCATACCGGGAAGGGTAGTATTCATGGTCATGATTAGCAGGGCGATCATATCTATATACATTATGGTACTCCTGTTGGGGTGAATAAGCTCTTTGTCTGGAGTGCCGATATTCCCTATTTTGTACATGATCATGATCTGTATCTGGGTGGATATTTACAGGATGGAGATCTATACCGACGGTCTGTATACCCTTCTCTTTCTACTGGGGACCGCACTGATCTTCTTCTCTCCCTATATTGGGGGGAGTAGTGTCTATTTCTAATATCTTTCTCCCGTAGATAATTGTCCCTATCCCGTGAGGGTTCTCGGGGTATATCCCTAGAGTGTGACCGTCTCTTATATGAGGTTGGTTTAGTTCTTCTCTTATCTCCCTCCCCCTCTCATCTCTCATTCCCTTTTGCTGGTCCCAAACATCAGGTCACGCCTGCTAGCACAGTTAAATGTTGTCACTTCACAAGGGATTTTTTTCACACACAGTATCCCTTCTCGATATATGCGTATCATGAATGTATGGTTAGCACTCAGCACTTTAATATGTAGCGTCATAATGCAAACACTTATAGACAATACACATGTTTGTCTATCTAGTTACGTAGCTCATTTAGCTATTAGGCACGTCACTAGTACTGTTAATATTACAACCTCACGTGTTGTTCACTTTATTAACACACAGTGAATACATTGTTTTGGATTTTTTAAATAATATTTATCAAATTCTGACACTATATTTATAGTTTTTACTTATTTTTAGTATTTTATGAAGTTTTTAACATAGTGGTTATTTGAGCACTCACGCGACCTCCGGTGGGTTGGGCCTCCTGTTCAGCAATCCAAAGAATTTACCTGATAGGTAGAGTGACCCGCCCACTATCCTTGAGACAGGATATAAGGATTTTCAAGTTTGTCCAAAGCCACCCTCATAAAGATACATGTAAGGTATCGAAACGCATTGGTGGGTTGGCGGTATAGAGTGTTTTTCCCCCTGCCGTGGTGTATGTATTATTTATGCCGACTTAGGGCTTTTTTTGTAGTATGGCAATATAACTTCATCTGTATACATTCACCATTGTTAGTTGGACTTATACCACCTTGTTTGCCAATTTTTTGGCTTTTACTATTGTAAACTTTTGTGTAATAAATACAAACCACGATGTTTGTACAGTCCTTTATAATATCGGAGATACCGGAGTCCGGAGCAGGATACAGCCACATTCAGGACGTGAATATCTACTGTACATTGTTATATGCCAGTGTACAAGCCATCCTGGTGTGAGTAGAAACCAGCGGATGGGGAATACAAACCCCAGCTCTGCACCATTGTCCCCTTTCCCTTTAAGGTTCTCCATTAGGACCGCACGTGGCTGGAGGAAGAGAGACCTTCAGTGTTCGGGGCAGAACACCAAAGGAGGGGACATGCATCGGGCTGCTGGAGATAGAAGGAGCACGAAGCCGAGTACACATTGTGGATGACGTGCAGAAAAAACAAGAGGAGGCACATGTGAGTAGGCTATCAGCTGTATACAGCCTACCATCCATAAAACAGGCTTCACTATTGCTTTCTTCTTTGTTTTTTTCTTTTTACATTTTTTCCGGGTGAGAGTGGAGGATCGATCCTTAAGTTGCTTCCATGAACAGAACTGTTTAACCACTTACCGTCTTGAGGACAGTGTCGCTGTATAGTTTTGGTGATATCCTGGACAGTGTTGCTGTTAAGACTTGGTGATATTTTGGATTCTTGTAATACCGGTATTAATTGTTCATACTTTCTAGCGCCCCTTTTGGTGTATACCCATAATAGTTATTCAATATACAGAGGAATAAAGTTGGCTCTTTAGTAGTCATTGTTTTTCTATTGTATATACAATACCAAACACATTTCCTGTACATGAAGACATTTGTTTTCTATCTGAATTGGATTATAACAATACTTTTCATTCTAGCCCCAATAAGGTCAGTGTGTGAAAGGGGCAAGGAGTTATTGTTGGGAGTAACTGCATCCTGTTTGGGGTACTTAAAGATCTGCAGGAGATATGGAGTTCTTCTCTGACACATTGCCTCTCTTACAAACACTGCAGGATCTCAGCTGAACAAGTGTAATAAGCCAGTGAGACTTTCTAACTAATACCCCGTTCACATTATCTCAAATTAGCTGCCGCCTGCAGTAAAAAAGCCAGCTTCTAAACTCAGTATGAACGCTCCATTTACAAAAAGCCGGCTACTGAAAGCTGGTGTTAAGAGCCTGCTTAAAAGAAGGTGTTTGGCCCTCCTATACGGCTTTATATATACGGCGCAGGGTCGTAAGGGGTTAATGACCCCAAGTCCACTTGACTTGATCCCCTCTTAAAAGTGTAACCAGTCTGCAGATCTGTGATTACAGTGTGTACTGAGGATGTGTGATCTGGTGAGATTACTTAGCTATTTAAACTGATGACAGACTCCACAGTAGCAGCATAACAAATTAGTTCCAAGTATCCCACTTGCCTGATCTTGCCGAGTGTCTCCTTTAACTCTGCCTCTGGCTAGCTGCAAACAGTCACTTCCTCAGTCAGTGGGCACACACAGGCTTTTCCCAGCAGTAGATGCAGTGCTGCCTGGGCAAGTCTCTCTCTCTCTCTCTCGGCTCCGCAGCAGTTTCTCCACACAGCTCCTCTCAGCTCTCTCCCAGACACTGAGGCTCTGACCAGTTTGTTAACTGTTATTTCACTACACTTTATGTTTAACTTTCATTATTTTTCCTATTATTATTATTATAATTACTATTGTATTATATTATTTATTAACCCCTTCCGGCCCTGTGCTGTATATATACGGTGCAGGACGAGGGTTCTAGGGATGAGCGCCGTACATGTGTCTGCGCTCATTTAACTGTCTCCCCCACTGTCACTGACAGCTGCCATCTTACTGATGCTGAGGGGGGACCAAAAATATTCCAACTTCCCCTCTTTCAAATCTCACTGATTATTACCGCTTATTAAATATAGCCCTATGAATACTATATACCCAAATATACACCTAATATACCCAATATATACTTAATATAGTGCATATCTACACAACACCATACATTCTTCAGAAACCACTCTTCCAAAATCCTGCATCTGCCACTAATATTTATGTGAATATATATAAACATTTGGAAACCCCCCTTCCAATATCCTGTGTTTGCCCCTGTAGCTATGTATATGTATGTNTGAGAACTGTCTGATGTGAAAGATCCTGTGACTTGCTGGTAACTGCTACACATGGGACAGCCATCAGCAGGATATACAGGAGGGGAGTTTGGACTTCAGTTTCCTCACTCCTCCTGTATTTCCCTCTCAATACACTGAAGTCCTTACTCCCATCTCCCAAGGGAGGGAGGGAGGAAGTGATGGGCTTCAGTGCTGTAACAGGGGAGAGGAGGGGAGTCTAGATGCTACTGCTGCTTAATGTTTGGCTTCTAACAGATAAGATAGGTGAGGAAACATGCTGCAGGCTCCTGTGATAAACCTTGGCCCGAGAGGGGGAGCTTTTTCAGCACATTTTTTGGGATCCCAACATTTTGGGTGGCAACAGCGCGTCAAATAGGCCCCGCTCAAGCCCCGTCCCTATTCAGCCTTTGCCCAGCCCCTTTTACCACCGCGAACGTGGCAAATATATAAATCGAGACTAACTGGTAGGAGGGACAGTGGGACAGTCACCCAAAAGCGGGACTGTCCCGCCAAAATTGGGACACTTGGGAGGTATGTATATACGGTATGTTTGGGGCGGATCTCTCAAATGTGAAAGAAGTCCCAATTTACCCACACTGCAGCCTGCATCAGGGTGGCATTGAGGCAGAATAATAATAATGGAATGGATAAATATTTCCTATAAGTGTGTGTTTTCCAATTGCAGGCATAAGAAAATTACAGTTTTTTGTGCTTGGGGCTAGTCTGGATCCAATGCAAAAACTTTACAATAAATAGACATTAAAAAGTTTGTTAAAAGGTGCCTTTTCATAGTTTTCAAATGGCCATTGGGGACCAACGTACTTAAATAGAAATTCCAGTACAATTCTAGCTGGGTCTACTTCTGTAACCTAGCTTCACATTTTCAATGATTTCAAAGGATGAATTCTGACACTAAATACCTTAGTGCTTTATTTTTTATCTCACATGCGTGTTCTTGTGTCCTAAGCCACACATTTATTTTTATTTTACTCAGATATTTCTTTTTTCAAGGACATTCTAAACTAACAGTGATGTAGGAAAATACCACTATATCACCATAAGGGCACGTGAGTGTATAAATAATATAATTGGAATCACAATTAATGAAATTGTTTAACCCAGTTATTCTATTGTTGGCAATAAGCCAATTGGAATTGGGAACATGGTCCTTTGGCGGCGAGCTTCTTTATTAGCTGGGAGCCAAAATGGATTTTAAGTTCCGTCTTTTTCTAAAAATAGAATCAGCCTTTTTTTGCAATGTTTTGCCAAGATGTTATCAGAAAGCAATATGTTGAAATTTTTGTCACAATCATCATCATTAATTGCATGCACTTTTCTGCTGTAGTTGATGATAAATTTGACTTTATTTTTGTAGTTCATTCTTAAGTTCCCATTGATTAGTTCCTATTTTACTGGACTCATTTTTGCCATCCATATTTTAATTTTAATCTTTATCAATTCCTTTTAAGCTTTCTTTTTATGAGATCTATTGCTAGGGTATCATTTCATTTTCAAATTATTAATCATTGCTATCGATTGATTTTGGTAGCCTATGTCTATATAATATTTAGTTATAATTGTACTGCAGTCATGTTCTAAGGTGAGATCCAAAACATTTAAAGTATTTTTTATCAAAAGAAGATTAAAAGATAAATTAAAAATCATTAATTTAAGTCCATTACAAATTAATCTGCTTGCTCTTGGGAGTCTTTCAAGACTGCCAAAAGATCTATATATCTATAGTAAAGCACCAGGATCGCACTGTGTCTACCTCCCCATATATGGGACCATTCCAACATGCCCATGTAGAGGTTGGCAAAGCTGCATGTGAACCTCGTGCCCATAGCTGTGCCAAGTGTTTGGTGATTTTGTCAAAACTAAAATAATTGTTAGTTACAATGAATCTAAAATGAACAATGTACATAATTTTGTAAATGAAAGTCCACACAGTTTCACAAAACATCGGCAAGTGCTGTTACTGTGGAGCCGTATATTCCAATGATGTGTAGAAACATAAAACTAGTGATCCTGACTAAAAGAGGGTTCAAAAAACAAAAAAAAATGATTTGTAATACTGCATTAAATTGTAGCTAACGAAAAATGGTCTAAAATCCCAGTAATA
>JABWIB010000296.1:71214-82481 GCA_016617825.1 Platyplectrum ornatum
ACAAGTTTATAATAAGGCCCTAGTGTGAGCACCGCCCCTAAATATAAGATATATGATTAAGGGGAATGACATAATTACATAACCAGTTCATAAGTGGTGTGCAGAGTAGTGCGTTCCTTCGTATAATCCCTAATTCGACAGTGAATTCTGCTCAATTCCCCTAAAACCATTCGCCATCATTCGCCAGGGATTTCAAATCGTCAAGCCAAATCCAGAGTTACTGAATACTATACATCACCATGCACTGGCGATTTCATATCCCTGACGAATGCTGNCNATATCAGATCCCTGCAGAAATCGTCATTTACTGAATTCCCCCCCTGATCTTTCTCCAATGGTACGTAAAATTTTATATCAGAAAGTTGGGTAAGGGCCTCCTTTTTATAAAATTTGGTATCAAGTACCAATACTGCCCCCCTTATTCGCCTGTCAAATGACTATGTTATAATCATTGAACAGTTCTTTAAGGGCTCTTCTCTCCGCTCTATATAGATTTATGTAATTATGATTCCATGGAGTGGATAACTTTATCTGTATTATGTATTATATATTTTCTTTCTTTTAACTCATATATTATTAATTTTTGTTCTGTCGTCTGTTTTATATATTTTTAGTTTTTTTTTTAATTTGGCTTATTATCCATAGTTATTACTTCATAATACTTTGTTATAAATATTATATACAAATGCTCCTGCCTCTGGACTTTTCCCATTGTTTTAACTAATATTGGGGAAATATATATATAACATATGTTTTACAAGTGATTGGTATTAACATTATGTATGTTGCCTGTGTGATACTCGGGATCGTGAGGGTCCTTTCTAGGACAAAGAGGCTCCTCTTCACACACACAGCAGCTTAGGAATAGTCATCAGTCCAGGAGATCGTGCAAGTAGTTGCAGCTAGTTTTAATTGTCTCAAAAAACAGCCAAAACATAAAATAAAAACCTAGCACTTCTGGGCACTAACTAGACACAGGTATGCCTCTCTAACACAGAGACCAGGCCTCCTGCCAGGACCTCAAACAAACACAAAGTCTTACTCACACAGGTAAGTTTAGGTTGTCAGCACAAGTCTCTCTCAGCCTACCTGCCTGCTTCCAGTTCAGTAAGACCTTGAACAACCACCTCACACACCTAATGAAGGCTTAATCAGGTGCAGACCTGATTAGGCCTGGAACAGCCCCAAGACCAGGACTGGCCTTGGATGGATGGTGGCCCCACCCTCACTTCCACCATCCATCCAAGGCCAGTCCTATGCTGGCTTTTACCACAAGCCGTACATACTTTTGGGAAAGACATTTCCCAATAGCAAACAGACATTCTCTCTGGGGTTTTAGCACATACATGCCAAGACTCCAGACCAAAATACCGTCCCTCTAACACAACGCCCCTGACTTTATCACACCTGATAAATCATTCCACCAGTGTGTAGACTGAAAGCTGGACCCTATTTAAAGCAGCCTCGTCTTGACCCCGATAACTGCTTAAAAAAGTGTGCTTAACACAAAATGCGTTGCAAATTGCATAATCGATATCTATACCTATTGGACACTGTTTGAAAGCATCCACTGCAATATTAGTGAAGCAATACCTCTTTCTACATCTACCTGTGAATGTAACTTCGGCGACATGAGACAAGCTGCATTATCTTGGAGCACTCTTCCCTGGCACAGCCTACCGAGGTGAACTGACGCCGGAACTGTTTTCTCTCTTGCTACAAACATTATGCTGTCTCATTTGGGATCAAGCAAAGACCCCTAAAACCATGGATATTCCTCCTCAGAACATTTCTATTTACATAGCAGCAAGTACGATCGACTTCCATGTTTATGTCCATCCAATGTTACATTGCTATATTTAAAGAGGACTCCAACCATATCTATCGCTTCAACCACATTTACATCCTATATCCAGAGGTCCAATAGACTTTTAAAGTGTATCTAGTTTTTATATTCTGTGTTTCTGATTTGTTTAGTAAATTTGCTTTTTGTTTTAGCAATCACTTGACTCATATTATTTATGTATCAGACCTTTGTGATCTTTTTTTGGGCTTTGAGCTAGTTTACTTGGGATTGCTGTAATAATTTACATTGCCAAATATTACCAATTATATTAGATCCATTTTTGTTTGCGCAGATTTTTTAAAAAAGGTGTTTCCCCTCTGCCCCCCTTTTTGGCTTTTAGTTTATTCATTTTAAATTTCTGACTATAATTTGGTTGAGCAATAGGTGAGCGGATATTGTATGCCTGTTCCTGTGAAATAGGTGAGCAGATGTTGTATGACTGTGTCCAGCATAACCTGTCAGTTACCATATTATTGAACATGTACCTATATACCTACAGATGTCCAACACTGTACAATATTACCTACCTTTGCTTATACAACTTGTATTTGTACCAGTTTTCAAGTTTTTTATTCCTTGTACTGCATTTATACAGTTTATTACTGAGGTTTTTGCACATGTTTTTGTCACCTTAAGGATGATATTAGTCAGGAATTCTGAATGATGAGAATTTTGGATACTAGCTTTTCTTGGAGATTATTGTATGTTTCACATTGCCACTGCACACTACGGAGTTATTGGTCTGATCTAACAATAATAGGATGATCAAACCACTAAGTGCTCTAGTACATAGGTATTCTAAAACATAGTGCAGGATCATGGGGGTGGGGGGAGTTAAATTGTACAGGTTGTGTTGTGTTAAGCCCTTATGCACCATTATGACCTCTGTTTTACAGTGCATCAATAGTAGTAGTGAAACCTTGGGCTCCTAATACCTTATAATTCTAACACCCTTACAGTTAGACTGCTACTGGGATCCATCATTGAATTTCCACAGCTGCTGCACTTAGAGCTCTTAGTAGTGAATCACCAATATGTTCTGTTCACAATCTCAGAGATTTGTACCTGTTAAAAAAGCGAGGCAGAATTTGAGTTCCTGGTTGAACAAGTTCCATCTCCTTCAGAAAGACACTAAAGTATGTGCTTTCAGACAGACATAGAGACATTAAAGATTTATTTGACCTATTGCCACAATGTCAAGTCTGTCATGGAATTGCTTAGTAATGAGTATAAAACTTAGGATTGGCGTCTATTCATTGATTCCTTTAAAGTAAGCTTGAAAGCTGTACTACTCCACAACACCACTCCACAACACCAACAAGCTACACTCTGTACCAATGACTCATGCTGCTGCTATGAATAAAACATGGGAGCATAAAACTCCTGCTGAACAAGATAAAATATGAAGAGTAACTAGAACATGTCTGTGGTGACTTGTAAGTCATTTAGCTTTTGTTGGGTCTGCAGTTTGTTTTACACAGTACTTTCTTTGCATGGAAGCACTGGAAGCACTGGCCACCATTGGCCAGTGAACACCATTAACCCTGGGGGTGAAATATGTCAGTGTCCCACATGTTTATCCTGAGAAAAGTCTTTCTGCTTGTACTCCATTCCTTCCTTCTGCACAGCAGCACAACAAGTGTGATACAGTTTAATGAAGTGTAATGAATGGGCCCATATATATTTTACTAACTCATACTGGTCATACCCAGTGCAAAGGGCCCTCGAAAAAGTTCAGCCACAGGCCATTGTGGTTTTTAATCCGGCCTGAGTTTAGTAAATATAAGCCCTGGAGTTAAACATTCAATACACAACAGGAAACAATGTACTTGAATGTGTTATTTGCATAATCACGTTTTCAAGGATGTTCACAAATTATAGGCGATGGTAATATACTGTGACAATATACTATTATCTTAAAATCATTTCTTACCTGTGTTTTTATTTTTACTTTCATCACGTCTCCTCTTCTGCCCTCTTCCTCTGCTGAGCACTCTGCGTATAAAATGACACTGATGTGACATTAGGTCACATCAGAGTTTTACTGCTGCTACCATGGCAACATGTATATAGTGCTTGGACTCTTTGCTACAGGCGATGTGTATGTGCTGCAATTGACACTGTATTTAAGATTAAAATAAAACATTAAATTCCCAAACATAGTATAGTCTGGGAATAAGGACTGTCCCCCTGTGTACTACTTGACCCTTGTGTGGGCCCCCACAAGAGTGTGGTGGCTCCAATCCTGCCTATATGTACACAGAGGAGTGAGGCAAACAAAAAATTAATAGGTAGTTTTATAGTAGACTAGCTTTTTACCTAACCCCTAAAAGAATTAGCATGAAGATACATAGTCTATAAAAGACAGTCTAAGGAACCTATACATTTTCAAAATGCGTTTAGCAGTTCCAGGCTTTATCTCATACATACAAACAAATGTTCCTAACCCTGTGTAGTCCGGTCATTTATTTTTACCAATTTACGATTAGAAAAGGAAAGAAAAAGCTCTAATACTAATTATTAACAATTGACTAAACGAGTGAAATAAACAGTCATATCCACAGACTGTTGATAAACTTGCAGAGTTAGCATTCCTTAAATATGACCATTTAAGATTTGAGTGGATGCTGGATTTTTCTGAGAACTGGGGCTTAATGATTTGTTTTATTTGTTCCATATATGATGAGAGAGAAAGAGGGCAGTGGTGGTCTTTTTATAAATATAAAAAGTGTTTCCCCCTATCATTTGGTATCCCACATTAATACACTGATACTGCTAAGAAAAAACTTAAAATTGTCTATTCAGTAATTCAGTATGGTTTGCCAAGGAAGCATATGGGCCTAAATTTACTAAGCAAGTGGATTGCAGGCAGATTGAAAAGTTCAGATGTTGCCCATAGCAACCAATCAGAGCCAAGCTCTCAGTTTCATCCCCACTTTTCAATATCACTGCAATCTCCCTGCTTAGTAAAATAGGCCATGGACTAAGAGAGTAATATAATCCAATCAGGCCTCATTTTATTTCAAAATACAACACACATAAATAAAATAAATTTAATTAAGGCAATTACTAAATCATTTCATGAAACAACCATATTAAATAAATAAAAATGCAAAGACGTGATTTAATGATTTATAAGTTTTATCTCTTTGTAAGGTTGTAATTTTAATCAATGCTTTTTTTTATTTTTCCCCCAAGAATAATTTAAACCAACATGCATTTTAATTACATCAGTTCCTTAGTACCATCTAGTCACCATAATGTTCTCAGTTGATATTTCCTTGTAAACAGAAGCTACAGATGAAATGAAAGCACATTTATTTATGTTTTTTCAAATTAAGTTTAATAGATTTTATGATATAGTCGTCTTCTATATAACCTTTAAAATACTTTCATTTGTAAAAAAAAATAATCTTGATATAAATATTAAAACTAAAATCACTTGATGGCAAAATAATTATCATTGTGATATAATATATGAGTTTAAACAGTTTTTTAACGATTTAAACGATTTTTTTCTAACTCTCATTTGGCACAAATAAATCCTCTTGACAAAATAAAACATGGGTTTTTTTTGCAGTGGTTACACAGTACATAATTCATTTTAGAAGACTGGATAATTTTACATTAACAATAGTACACTACATTACATGCTTTTATGGAAACCTTCAACAGCACATTTAACATTTGTTGTTAATACATAAACATAACAAAGGTCAAAACGACTATAATTTTTCATTCCATTCAGATTATACAAACTTTTTAAAGTTAACAAGTAGGCAAACAACTGTCATTCACTTTTTGTTAAAAAAGAACTCAAATAATCATAGCACATGTACCTGCATAAATGAAACTTGTTCTTAGTAATGAAACATTTGTAAGAAACAGCTGCTGTACAAAATTCTTTCAATACTGTAGTATTTGGGGGATAATGTATCAAGCCTTTTATACATATACTTTTATACAATGATGCGTTTTAATTGACGTGTACTTTGTTTCATAGCTTATGGGTAAAATAAAATTATTGACATGAAAAAATATGATTGTCCAATATGTAAAGAGCATATGCATATTATTTTTTCCTATGTTTTTAATTAATCAAAGAGCAAATGTTTTGACCCTGCATTGAACATTTTCTTTTGAATATATAAAACTCAGTGAATGGATCTTTATACCAAGTAACAGGCACATAATTCTAAGGTCCACGAAGGAGATACTAAATTAGTCACATTAAGGAGTAACAAGTTTCTTGTGACAGACTTCAACATGTTATGAATTGAATTGGAGTAACCAGAGCCTTATTTAGTCATATATTGAGGGATATGTCTCAAGTTATTATTGATACTTCTTATAATAACTGATTCAATATCTCATCACCAGACCTTAGAACTACATGGCAGCACGTAAGATGCCTGGTATAAAGATCTATTCATTGATTTGCTCACTGTTCTTATTTCCAGTTTTCTCAGGGTAATACTTTCAAAAGTTATATTAATTATTGATTTGTTGAATACACTCACAAGATTATTAAGAAGCTACTAAACCAGTAGATGATCATTTTATATTGACTCATCAACTACAGATTACGCTTTTACTTTTACAACAGGAATTAATATAATGTTTCCAGCAATTACAACTAAATTGGATTATTGTGTGTTATTAGCTCAGTGATAATTTTTCTTGGATCTCTCTCTTTCCAAGAGAGTAGCACCGCCATTGCTTAATAGGATAATTGAACAACTACTGATAATTGACTGATACTGACAATTGTCCTGGAACACAATATTTTATATTAAATATTTTTTCATTCGTTTTATTGACAATTGTATTTGCATATAATACCAGGTAATACCTGGTAATATTTTTCCTTAAGTCCCTAATGCTCTCATGGACATTGAGAACATTTGAACAATTATGAACCATTTTTTTCTTTACACCTTCTTCTGTATTTATTTGCTTAGCAAACAAAATAGTTTTTAGTTCTTGGACATAATTCAGCAAACTGCAAATAATTCTATTGACAGAATCTTTCATGATGGTTTAAAGCTTTGGTGAAAACAAACTGAAGTTGTCTGAAAATATTAAAGAAATGGTTGGGGCAATATTACTGTCTGTGAAAGTTATAAGGAATAATATCACAGCTAAATGAAAGTGAAAAAGTCTCTTAACCTAATAGCAGTTTTTCATTTCCCTATTTATTGACGGATGGGATCCGAAGATCCAAATGCAGAATACACTTGGGCCTGCAATTAGAAACCTGTATATATCCACACATCACATTACCCTGCTTTGCATCTCCATTGCACAGATGGACTTCTAATAACACCTTGAGTTTTTCATCCTGTGCAAGTGTAAAATGACAGATGATTTTGATTTGGTCTATCCACATGGGAAAGAATGGAAAATCTATATCCAATATCTGTTTTTTCTGTGACAGAATGTGATATGTGGCGTCAAGGCACAACATTTTTAGTGGTAAAAAATGAAAAATCTGTACTGGCAATATAATTTGCACTTTTACAATAATACATAAGAGAATTTGTGGTCTGGAACACTAGAGAAATGATAAAACACGTAAGTGATATTTGTCATTGTCATTTGCATTTGATTTTTTTCATTTTTCATTTGAATACATTATTTATTTTTGATTGTGCCATTTATTGGCAAGGAATACTTGAGATAGCAGTAAAATAAATATGATTTCGCTAGCGGAAATACATTTTTACATGAGTTACTTATTTTAGTTGCATATATTAAAATAAAAGTACAGTAACAATTTAAGACTCTGGTGATACAGAACCTTTTTTTAAATAAACATAAATGATAAAAACATTTGCTCTTACATTACTTTTGGCATATGCTTACATCAAAAATAAGTATACAAAAACATAGTTTTTGACACAATACTTTTACGAGGACAGAAATATTGAAGATTGAAATGCATAATAGAGAGAGCCTTTTTTGCAACTCAATAACCTTTCCGGTGTCTCCAAAGAACTTAAGGCAGAGTTCCACTTAGTAGACCATAATGTTGACCATTCCAGTGAGGTATCTGGACAATGCCTTGTTATATACAGTAGGCATTTTAACATCACACAAGGATCCGTTTTCCATGAATAACACAATGGCTGTCAAATAAAGGCACTCTTGTGTACAGCTTTAGGCATCATACTTTTTGGCAGTGTAAATAGGTGTCTTTACATTATGGTTGAGCCCTTAGTGGGTTCCTGAAAATCCAAATAGAGTGCACATTAATGTTTTTTGTATTTACTTACATTCTATTTCTTTCAACTGTTAATGCGGACAGGTATATATTTAGTAAGCAGATATCCAATATTACATATATAGAATATTAAATAATTACAATATTATATTATTTAATATATTGCTTTCAATTATTGTTTTGCGGGGCTGGTTAGGGGGCAATTTAAGACATCAAAAAATACTATGCTTTATATTCAATATAAGTTCTGCTTAGATGCACATCTGCTTTTAATTCACCTGTTGGATCAGCCAACCTTGCAGTACAGCATGTGACTTACCATTGCATCCTTGGCAATACTCTTCTGTTCTTTACTTCTCTGTGTCAAAGATCCTTGCAACACAAAATTTCTATTAAACGCCTTCATGGTGGTCAGTGATGGAATTTCAGGTTCTTCATCTTTGTACATATTTCACAAAATAAAGGTACATGTTTTGTAAATTATGTAACCATAATGCATACATATATATATATATTTATTTATTTATTTATATATGTGTGTGAAAGCTATTCCCTTGTGTGATTCAACATATGAAATTAATATACTGCCATCACTGGACCCGATCCAGACATTACATACGATTTACTTACTCAAGAGTTTGCTAAACCATGCTGAATTGCGTAGGAGGTAAAATTAATATTATGCAGGGAGATTACTTATTTTTGCACATATATTGACCTGATACTGACCAGCGTTACTGTTACACTGTTATTAGGCTTGGGCTAGAAAACATCATCTCTCAATTCTAATAGTTTGCAGCTCATGAAATTTAGCTGCACCTCGTGATTAAGGCAAGTTAGTACGTAAAGACTGGATCTGGTCCATTGTCACAAATCAAAAATTGGAAATTTNGAAAAACTAGAACTTTTGGCTAATCTAATTAGACTTTAAAATAACAGGTTTTTCAATAGCACTCTGTCTGGAGTAGCAATTTTACAAAGGCTTAAGCAGAGTCAGAAAGAGCACTTTTGCAAAAGCTCTATGTCTTTAGGAAATACATTGAGGTTTTGCATAAGCACTCTGGTTCTCTGCTTAAGCCTTTGGAAAATTGCTTATTCCACCACCATTTGCCATCAATAAATATATTAAATAGCACTGATCCAAGTACAGATTCCTGGAGAACTCCACTGGTAACTGAAATGATTCCATGATACCACATGCTGCTTGGGATCACGTAATTTACTTTAATATAAATATTGTACAATTTGTTTCTTTAACAGTAAACTGAAATGTGAGAATCCAAATGTGAAATATCCTGCAGTCACTTTAAGCATACATATAGGATCCACCACCTAGTTAAAATCCAAAACCTAAATAAAATGGCAAAAGCTATGTCAGTGTAGTGCTAGATGTTAGATGAAAAAAATAATAGTAAAAAAAGGTCCCAAAGTAAATAAATAACCAATTCAAAAATGTAGTCCAAATTAGAAATACAATAGTGTTAACAGTGTTTTTTCTATATTTTTACAACTATATTTTATAGCTGCCTTACTGCTGATGTAAGGCTCATTGGTCTGTAGTTACATGCAAAGTTATTTTAGTATTCTAGGATGTATCCCATCTAACGCCACTGATTTGTAAATTTTCAGCATTGAAATCCTTTATATCAATTGGATCCCTTATATCCACAGTCTTCTTATTTAAATGTAGTCCATCTCCTTCTCATTCTTTTGTGAATAATGAACAATAATAATTGTTAAGATGTTCTGCCCCGTTCTGTTAGAAAGAGGCTAACCCTCCCTGTTAGAATTATTCTGAGTTTGCTTATATTTATTAAAGACGATATTTTTTGTTTTCACTATACTTGCTATCTCTTTGGTAAACCATATTGGCTTCTTTTAATAGGGTTTAATTTAACCTTTCAGATACAAAGGTATTTTTAATAATTAACTTTTTATATTTTTCCAGTACTTTTATGAGGTGTCTCCATTTTGCCAGAGGCTCACTTAAACATTTTCCCATTTCAACCATTTTTGGTGTGGTTTTGGTATTCACTTTCTTTATACTAAACCATACCGCTTGATGATAACCATATTTAAAATATCCCCACTTCTAGTGGAGTTCACATAACACTCTCTCAAGTTTAGACTTGATAATTACTGCCCTTTTAATTTTAGGAATGTCTTGTAATATAACAATATATAATATTGTCAATTCCCTCATGTTATCCTGGTGGTCTATATATTATTTAGTTGGTAACTCAGAATCAGATCCAGAGTTTTAAAATAAGTGGGTGGAAAAATAATTTTGAGTTGCCCATAGAAATGTATAATCATTTTGCTCAGGTGCATCTATTTTCTCTTATTTTTTTTACTCTGCCCTGAGTGCTTTCTTCTTTTTAAGAAATTTATGTATTATAATAGATTAATACCATTAATACCATTTTAAGAAAAAGAAATGTCCTTTAATGAAATCATAAAAATCCAAACGTTTCATACAGAAAAATATCCTTATAGTTCATACAAACTCTGTTAAAGGACAACTGGATATAGAATCTTACATCACTGTGTAACTCAAGGGAACTATTTTCCTTTTATTTTTGTAAAAGTTCATAGAAGCAAAACATGAAAATAAAAATAATATAAGAATAGAAAGAATAAAGGATAAAGAAACATTTGATGGCTAAACTGACCTTGTAGAGGAGTTGCTGGCAATTTTCGTCTTTGTTGCCTTGATGTGTCTATTGTGTGAATCTGTCAAATTAAACATACAAAACGGATATGCATTTTCACAATATATGCTACATGTCTAAATCATAATCATAAACAAAATAATTTTTATGATTTTGTTAATAATCTCAGCTCTCAAAGTCCAGTGGAATTTGGAAAAATCCCAGAGCAGTCCAGGTTAGTTAGTAGCCCCTTGAAAAGGGGATTTTAAGAATTATGTTTATGTGCTCATTTCCATAGAAGAACCACCCAGCTTTCAATGATCAGGCCAGACCTTAGTTTATTATTGCCAACTGGACTTTGCACTTATGGGCCTAAATTTACTAAACTGCAGAATTGGAAAAGTGGGGATATTGCCCTTAGCACCAATAAGAGTAAAGATTCTCCAGTATGTAATCTGAAACTGAGAGCTTGAAACTGATTGGTTGCTATAGGCACTTTTCCAATCGCACAGTAAATTTAAGTCATGGGGGTATATTTACTAAGCAG